>JAJHUR010094530.1:0-13073 GCA_027495735.1 Lutjanus campechanus | reverse complement strand
TTTAGTGCTTGCCCAGCAGGCATTAGCAAGCATTAGCCATAGCTGCTAGCAGGGTGGGAAAGGAAGTACGGCCCAGCCACCACCCACATGCTGGTAAGATATGAAAGTGGCTGGTAGATTTCAGATGTAAAATAATGATTTTACTATTGAGTGGCTGGTGAATTTATACATTTATCTGTCAGTGACTGGTAGATGTTGCCAAACTAACATTAGGAAGCTACTGTTAGCCCGCTAGCATGGTAGCTAACAATGAAAATAAACTCCCCAGCAAGACTGAACTTCTGTCCCTCATGAGAATGACTAAATTTATAACTGTCAACTCAACAGCTGAGTTTAAATTTTTTTATATAAAACTTGAGAATTTTGCTTGAACATTGTCTGGGTTCTTGCAGTGTTTCAAAGTGTTAAATATTAAAAAATATTAGGTCAAGTCATTAAATAGTCTCCATTTAAAATGATGGGGTCTTACTCACAAAATAAACACTAGTATTGTTCGTTTATATATTCCCCCTGAACCTATAATGCTTTATGAATAAGAGAAAGATAAGACGTGCGAAAAGAAGAAATAAATCTTCTAAAAAATGTCTTTCTCATATATGTAGACACTCTGTTACTACATAAATGGTTTATGGTTTAAAACAATTTATGAGTAAATTGTTTTTATTCCTTGAAAATAATTGCTTTTTGTCATGTTTTGCAAGATAGAGTCCAAGCAGAAAATGAGGTCTTAATAAGAGAATATCAATATCTGAAAACTTCTCAGAGCGCAGATAAAACAATATAATTCCGAAGGTGGCAATATTTTTAATACTGTCCTACCTAATTGTTCTTTTTTTTAAATTTTTCTGTCCTTTTTTCGGTGTTGCTGTGATAAGCACAATACACAAATCATATAAATTAGCATGCGTGAGAGCCCACACTGTTCATTCAGTAAATCATAATACCTTCATGATACCACATTGCTGAGATAATGACCGGCCTTTGAGTGATGAGTACAACAAACGAGTTTCACTACTACAAAGCTGATCTGTGTAAGACGACTTCTGAGCTCGTGGACAAAAGTGATTGTTCCGTCCCGCGCGCAGATTCATTCATCGCCGGCGTGCGTTGTTTATCAGTGCCACACAGCGCCACTGACGGAGAATAAGTCTGATCCTCCGCCAGGAACCATCTGGCTGTGCTGGCCTTCAGTCGCTGCTCTGAAGGTTTGACCTAATTGAAAACTTGCCTGAGATAAATAAATATAAATATATAAATAAATATAACAAAGAATGAGTTGGCAGCTGCAGTGGAGGTTTTTTACGCTCACAGTATGTGCTATAAAAGATGGTGCCAAACCTGATTGTTTGATAGGAAGGACTAATTTCTCTTAGCTGGGCTTATAATTATTATTTAAAAATCTTTCTTTGTGAAAGTTCTGTCTCTCATTCAAATAACCTAATTTAAGCACTCTGCGTGTGTATGTGTGTGGGGGAGGTTCAGGGTTATTTAAAGCTACTACAAGGAGTCTTTGACTGGTTATCAAACAGTCTCAGTTTAATACTGATCCCTCTATATAACCTGCACAAGTTAATTATACCATCCAGAAGAGGATCAGCTGTTTCTATATAGTTATTCTTAATGCCTGCCAGCAGGTCGAATTCTCCTTGAAACAGATAAAAAGAAGCCCGTGTTTATGTTTTTCCAGATGGAGTTATACGTGTAGTACGTTAGCCGTCCTGTCAACACTTTTGAAACTGAAGTGTTTATATTTTAAAAGATATAACTCATTTGCATAGTCTATGTGATTTTTTTTGTATCATATTTGACACATTTTCAACATGATTTTTTAATAAAATAAGGGACAAAATATTAAGTTGTTAAGATATTAAGTTTAAGTTGTTTCAGTACAGTAAATATTCATACTGAAATGTTAGTAACAATATAACTGTTATTCAGCTTGATGTTTTTCAAAATGAGCAAAAATTTCTCTGCCAAAAATGTGCGAGTCACCATGTGAAGGCAGCCATGTTGGATTTCGCAACTCAGAGGCGGGCTGCTGCCTGCAGTGCACCAGAAGGCAGAAGACATGTCTCAGGTTGCATACAACAGGTTTTTCAGGATGGTTTTGATCATATTGATGTTTTGAAGGTCTCAGAAACTCATGTATCAACTGTGATCCAAATGGCGTCACTGAGTTTAAAAGAAACAATTGTTCATTTGTTCATTTTGTACATTGTTCAAAGTGTTTTGTGTTTTTTTCATATAGATATCTTCAGCACAACAGAATTCGAGATGTGAGTCCCGATGCATTCAGAGGGCTGTATAATTTAACAAGACTGTAAGTTTCTTCACTTTTGTAACACATACCATTAAGTAATAAAGCAAACTGTTGTACAGGCTGTAAAAAATGTGTTAGTTCAGGCAGACTACTGAAGTCGAGCTTGCATCAGCTGTTTCATTCATACTTCATAATCCCTGGCTTAGTCACGTCTGTGTGTGTGTGTGTGTCCAGGTTTTCTCAGTCCTGCTCAGATAGAAGTCCTTTAATTGCCGAGCAGAGCAGGGGAGAGGGGAAAATGGGGAAAGAGGCACTGAGATATAAGTATATAGAGCAACCTTATTGTCAGACCATTGCATTTTTTGGCTTGTGGCCTTCAGCAGGGTCATCCTGAAAACCATTACAAATAACATTCAAATAAGGTATGAAGCAGAAAAAAGGTCTATGAAAGATATCATGTATGTCCACACACATACTGTATCAGCCAATAGGGCAAAGAGGGGTCAGGTAAACTGGCAGAGAGGTAAGGGGAGGGAAGTGTCCAATAATAAAGGGCATGGGTGAAACCATATTTGGTCCATAAACTGTAGGAATCCAAAGTCCAGTTTGTTAGATTAGTGTGAAGACTGTGTACCATACTCAGGTATGGTACAAAGCCATCAAATGAAAACCCCTTCATGCTCATAGCAGGTGTCATTGGTAGGAGGGAGGAATGCACACCAATATTGGAGAGGTTCAGACCAGGTTGTGGGAGAAAATAGTTGCACACTTGTAGCCATGATGCAAAAGAAATATTCTTTATTCTTTTTTAAGGTATACCTCATAGAGGTATTATATGGATCCAGACAGGCCATTGCCGCTCAGTAGGGGTGTGTATCTCACTGACTGTGACCGATTTGATACGTATCTTGATACATGTTCAAGAATACGTCTTAGAAATGTTTAAATAGCCAATGATTTGGTGCAATACAATTCAGCCCTGTCACAATACAATACAATATGATGCGATACGAGGTGATGCAACGTGTGAATCTTTACATTTTGATTCAATCAGTGGGTGCTATTAGTTGCAAAAAACTAAATCCAGTAACAGGAGGGACAGAGAGAAGGAGACATTACAGTGGTCTTAACAACACTTTAGCCCAAATGAGAATCTGTGAGCAAACTTTAAAACTGTTTATAATGCAATTCTGCTGTAAGATGATATTCTGCTGTGTTTCATATGAAGAGTGCTGTGGTTTTGATTAGTGTGGAGGAACAGTGATGCTCTCACAGTGACATGGCGTCTCTGTGGGTCAGACTTGTGCCTCTGTGCTCTGCTGTCTGGCACGTTTTGTATAAATGATTTGCAACAGCGTTTCTCATTTTTCTTATAAAACTCGAATTTACTCCACACTTGCGCGTTATGAAAGTTGGTGGTGCGACGCGGCACAATGTCAGTTCTTTCAATGTCTGTTTTCAGCGCCGTCTGTTTTGAGGAAATGAAGAGGACAGGAGAGGGAGGAGGGAGCGCTTGTTTTGTGTGAGCGAAGCAGCAGGCTTCCAGCAAGAGCGGTGCAGGCAGAGGCAGGGGGAGAGAGAAAATGGCAGAAGGTTAGGGCAGCAGTTCATTGATGCCAAAAATTAAACATATGCGCATACCTAATAAGATGTATTGATACGCTAGAGCTGCATCGAGATTTTTGAGTTTTCACATTCAGCTTTTTAGCGATACAGATCGCCAGAACTGATGCACTCATATCTTACACATTAAAGTCTGATGCATCAGATGCATGAGTGAACCGTTACACGCCTACCGCTCTGCCTTGCCTCCATGTTTTTTCCAGTTGCCGCTCGTAATATTGCAGCAAAAAATTCCCCACTGGCTCAGGCAGCATCTTCCCAATAAGCCACCATTATAAAGGAGACGTATAAAACATCTTGAACTGCAAACAAGCCCGATTATGACTCTCACTATGATGAATATTTGATCCACAGAGTTGTATGTTTGTAAAAGTCTAGAGCCGAGAAAAGCGATTTAAAAAACTGTGATGTCATCAGAATGTTAAGTCTGTGGGCTGAGTGGGAACCGGTGTCCGCAGACAAGGTGGGAAACACTACTGTGCTTATTCAGTGGGCCGTATAACCAGGAAGTAAACCAGGAAGTCTTTTGGCTTCTTAGCAGGCGAGCAATTCTAATTGGACTCTTTTGCATCATGGGTACGAGAGTGCAACTTTTTCTCCCACAACCATAACAAGTGTAAAGACATGGCTATGCCAGTCTTATGCACACCCCTTCAAATAAAGTGTTGCTGTATGAACTATATTGAATGCAGTCTGAATACACGTTAGCTGTGCAACAAAAGAAACAAAGGAAACTTCCTCTTCAGGTAACTTTCCAAACTCCTCTTTCCTCTCTTAGGTATCTGAGCTATAACAAGATATCTGTCCTGATGCCGGGGGTGTTCCGGGACCTGCACAAGCTGGAGTGGTTGTATGTTTACTCTGCCCCAAAAGAATATAAAGTGCTCCATGCATAGTATATTAGGATAGTTTTTACTTTCTGAACATATTGGTTCACTATAGGTGGAGAGGTCCAGCTTTGTGATGAATAATTCCTACTGATAAAAAGATTTTGTTTACATTGGTTTTTTTTATTGCGTACAGATGAACACATCACAGATTAATTAATGCCGTTTTTTCTTCTGCACACGGGACTGAAACTATATACTGTTTTTTTTGTTATAGGATCCTGGAAAATAACAACATCCATCAGATATCCTCCATGACATTTTCAGGACTGAACTCTCTTGTTTTGCTGTGAGTTTTTTTTTTTTTTTTTTAAATCAGTTTTGCATTGTTGTGATGTCCTCTGAAATCATAAGAAGTTCTGTTTTTTCAAGCCTTTGTTGATTTGTCCATTGATGGAAAAGGCAGCACACCTTCTTACATTGTGTGTCACTGATTGACAGGGTTTTGCTGAACAACTCTTTGACAAAACTGGATGACATCTGTCGAGAAATGCCGATACTGAACTGGCTGTAAGTAGGATGTCAAGAAAAAAAAAACAACTATCTTGTCGAGCAACTGATCCTGTCTTTTGATAAATGTATTCTGTCACTCTGTGTTTGCAATTCATGATAATGTTCCTGCAGGGATTTGGAGGGAAATCTCATTGAAACCATTGGAAATGTGTCATTACGCTCATGCAGCATGCTGACAGTTCTGTAAGTAGACATTTACTTTAATCGATCGATGGCAAAGGCGCAGTTTTTGCTTTTAATTAACTTGACATTTGCTTGGATTTCTGTGAGAGGCTTGCAAATTAGTTCTTCAAAATTTGAATTGCATCGTGCAATTGATGCTTCATTGATTCATTAAATGGGATTAATAAGGTCAAAAAGTAGTAATATCATCCTTTTTTTTGTGTGTGTGTGTGTGTTTAATTCTAGAGTTTTACAGCGGAACAGGATCAGCCACATACATGAACAGGCTTTCTCAGTCCTCCGAAAGCTTGGAGAGTTGTAAGTTATTTTTGTTTGGTTGTACAAAACTGGATAAGAACAATTTCACAACTTGTAGGGCTGTTACAAGTGACATAATTTAATTGTGAATCACTCTGAACATTTGTTACAAGTGAGGACTTGAAGGGAAACTTTGCCACTTTTCATGTGGATGTACAATCAGTGTTGATGGTAAATGTAGTCAATTGAACCAATACATTCCTTAGTGTGTTTTATCTTAATTAAGAAAAATTAGTTTTCCTGCCTATGGAGCCATGCTGCAGTGCCTTCATGTACCAAGATGCATTACAGGAGGGTGTGACTCCCACGCCAATGTTGCTGTGTTATCGCCACCCTCACCTGTATTATTTTGTTGGCCAAAACATAGAGGTAGATAACAAAAATACTCATCTAGCATGCCTGCTGGCTACCCAGAGGCAGAGACTAGAAATCAGAGCAGAAATAACCCGTAGTTCTTCCTTACATGTAACAACAGAGTTCACACAAGCACCCAAGAAGAGCGCGGGGCTTTGAAGCCAATTTGACATAGTGACTAAACTGCTCTGCAGCCCGAAACAACTTCCCATAGACTTGCATTGTGAAAGAACCGGCTGCAAAATGCAAAAGCGCCACAACCCATGCAAGAATTTGATTCCTCTGGTGCAATAACAGTTGGTAAGTGCAGAAGAGCTGCATGATTAAATTATTTTATGCCATTCAAATTAGCAGAGACTAAACTGAAAGTTAGCTGATTGGCGGGAGGCTGCTCTGTGGGCCGCACAATACGCAAGCTTGGACCAAAGTTGGCACGATGTGCTTATGAGCAGCTTTCATATAAATGAACGGAGGCCTACCTCCAGCGCTATATCCAGTACTCTATTATATATCCAGGATTTTGCCGCAGGCAGACTCTGTTTCCTCTGTCGATATAACACACACTGAAGAATTCATTGCTTCATCAACACAAATTGGGCGTCCGCATTAAAAGTGGCAAAGTTTCCCTTTAAGAAATACCAAAAATGATCTTGAAGGCATCGATTTAACATTCATAGTCTATGCTTGAAAAAGTATGCGAATCTTAAGATGCAGTAACCTGCCTGTCTGAGTGGTAAAAACTAAGGACACAAGTCTAATGAGCTCACAAGTCTTTAGGAAACAGATAAATGTCACTTTGTTAATGAAGATATTAGTTTTTTATAGCTGTAAGGCCTGAGGATGGTTATTTGGGTCTGCGTTGTGTTTGTGTTTCAGTGAGTGGATACGCTTGTCTGACCCTGACCTGAGCTAAACTTCTGGGCAGGATGTAGATATATTTGTCGTCTCCACTGAATGATTCTTCTCTGACCTTTCGTCAGGGCAGAAATTTTCCCTTGACCAACTTTTTCACTATGATTAAGCCTTTGTTCAGACTGCAGGCAAATAAGATTCGTTTGTCAAATCTTTACGACAGACTGTCCGCACTGTTATTCGCAGGCGATCAGATCGGATTTGTGTGTTCAAACGTCACCAGCGTCTCTGCAGGGGTTGCCGTGGTAACAACCACAGCACCGCTAATGGTCTCCGGTGAAACCAGCTAATCTTTCCAGTCACTTCATTATCGTGACCTCTAGTGAAAAAATGCTCCAGTGGGTATAAATTTGGCCGTTGTTTTGTCCTTAAATCAAAAAAAGGGGAACAGCATCACAACACAGTGACAGGTCTGACTTCCAGCTCTGAAAATGTTGTCATCTTCCAAGAACTCAACATCCAACAAGTAATCAGTAGTTGCATCAGAACACATTTTTAAAGGAATCCTCCCAACCCTGGTAACGACGTAGGTGTCAGGAAGGACATATGCCGGTGGCGCAGCTTTCCCACGTGGAAACAGGACAAATGCTGATTACTCACCGCAGATGTTTGTTACACTCCTGAGCATTGCACAGTGTATCTCTCTGTGATCTTGGGCAGAGTGCCCAGTCTGTGTTTCTTTCATTTTGTGTGCTTTTATGTTGGCTGACAGAATTCTGTAGAGTCTTAACAAACACTTTTGCAGCTGTTAAAAGCCCCTTGGGTCTTCACAATTGTTGTTCTAAAATCCTCTGAAATCTTTATTGATTTAAACTTTGTTACTTTAATGGAACTTTGAGAGGCAGAGAATTTGTGAAGATTTTTGGGACATGCGTCTTGTCTTTTAAGTGTTGTATAAAAGCATATTAACGGACATTTTTAAGCTCAGTTTATCCCTCAGAGTTTCGCTTGCTTTAAAAGGCAAGACTCTGAATGCTAAAACTGCCCTTAAAGGCATAGTTAAGATCATTTGTAGTGGGATTGTGTGAGGTACTTAATCATAGCTAGTGTATTACCTACAGTAGATGGCAGTCAGCACGTCCCTAGTTTGGAGAAGCACAGTGGAATACCATCATGGAAACTGCTATGGACAGGGTCAGCAGAAAAATGTATTTTAGCCACCTAAAATACAAAAATCAATATCAGTTTAAATGTGCACTATATTTAGAATGTTTTTACCACTTTACCTTGCCCTCAGAAAGCCTTTTCTGATGGGAAACTGCCAGCAAATAGGCCAAATATTGCTCAGTCTCTCTCAACCAGGATCTATTTGCGAAATGAGTCATTTTTTGGCTGTGTTCTGAATTGTTTACTTTTGCTTTTCACTTTTACAGTATGTACTGCATCTGTCTGTACACAAGTACATACAGTTTTATGCAATATGCACACAATAGACCCTTTTACAGCTGACGTCATCGAAGAGCTGCGCGCGCATTTCGGCTACAGAAGTAGCGGCCTCCTCCAGTCATCCAGACGAGTTATCAAGCTGCAAAGGTTGAATTAAACATTTTACCAGCACCGAAATCACCAAAACATTTGTTTATTGAGTATATGATACTTCAGAATTGATATTTCAGTGGTCGATATAAAGTTGTTCAAACTTCCGAAAAATTGTGACTGTTTTAGAGCAATTGGTGGCGTCCATGGCTGCAAGCTATTAAACGTGTTGATTAGACTGAGAACGCGATTAAAACTGCTCGTTTTTGCAGCGGCCCACTGACAAGCTGTTGTGGTCCGTCGTACTTCCGTTTGCCAAGATGCGCGCGCAGCTTTCTCATTGTTTACAGACTGTAAAAGGGTCTATTGGGACATACTTTGTCATAACATGGCACCCTCTTGGACATATATTTGTCGTTGCAGTCCATAGTGAAAGGAAAACGTGTGCAATTTGGAGCAGGTGTAAGGTGTCGTGTGCTCTCTGGGCGGCTCAGTCGATGTGAATTGCGCACAGGATTGTGGGTCAGAATAGCTAGAAAAGCATGCTGGGATGCATACTGCAAAATCCAACCAGATGCAGAAGGACATCCTGGTATTTTTGACATACTGCATTTGACATGCTATGCATTAGGGCGTACTAAATATTTTTCAGGCGTACTAAATAGTAATTGTAGTCCAGGTATTGAAATGCACAGTTTACCTTGTGGAACAGAGCGACATTTGGCATATACGTACAATGGCGGTTTCCTGTCTGAAAACACCCGCACTTCTGCTGCTTCTACTTCTACGGCATCTACTGTAGGAATACACTGACTATTGATAAGTACAGCATACAACCACACTTCATGTAATCCGAACCATCCCTTTATTAAACACACCTGAAAAATGCAACTTGAGCATTTGACCACACTTTAGGAGCAATTTCGCTGGGGTCCAGATGTACTGTAATTAAGTAACTTTTGCTTTACAAATCTAAATGTTAAAGGGACAGTTAACCCTAAAATCAAGAATACATATATCCATCTAGATCGGTTTGGTGTGAGTTGCAGAGATTTGGAGATATTGCACGTAGAGACGTCCTCCTTCTCTCCAGTAAAATGGGACTAAATAGCACTTGGCTTGTGGTGCACAAAAAAAAATTTCAACACCAGTTTCTCTTTTCAGAAATCATGACCTGGTTACTCGAGATAATCCTTGATGATAGCCTCGCTGTTTACTGTTTTTTAACCTTTTTTTTTTTTGTGCTTTGAGCACCACAAGCCAAGTTCTATTATATTCAAGAACATGGACACATCTCTGCAACCAATATCTCCAAAACTCTGCAATTCACACCAAAAAATATATAGATGGATAAACAGCATTACAGGTAAGATTGAAAATATGTATTTTTGACATTGAAGTGAACTGTCCCTTTATAGAAATGGAATATTTCATATTTTGTTAAGAAATCATGTGAAAAAACACCCCAGCAACAGTTGATTCGACTTTGACTGTGACGTGTAGCCAAAGCCTGGTACATCTTTGTGAATTAGAGCTCTGCACTGGCTTAATTATCCTTCATTACTGTGAACAGGCACCCCATAATTGGAGACAATCTTACACAGATTGTACTTTTATGTATTAGTTTAAGAGATATATATTTATCTGCAGCTGAAAATAGTCCCTAGTAAATGCATTTTCTCATGTCCAAGTAACATGAGACTGGAGCTGATGGCCACAGCCAGGTGGGAGGAGTCACAAAGTATTGAGAAATGGACAAATGCATTGTGGGTTTTTGTCTTTTCGTGAGATTTGTTGACACTTAGAACATTTTGGAATAACTTGGGCCTTATGCTTGAAATAAATATTTGGAATGTGGCTATGGGCAAGAAACAACAGAGAACATAATTAAGATAAGTCTGTGATCAGTGCAGACTAATCACAAACTTGAGCCCAGTAATCAGTCACTGAAGTTTATAATGCAACAAAGTTTCAACCACTTTAACTCAAATCATTTATAGCTGTTGTTGGTCAGTAAGATTCCTTGCCCAGTTGCATAAATCCATTAAGGCTAAGGTTTCCATTTTAATCTAAGGATGCCTCAGGAAAAAATTAGATGTTTAAAATCATGCAAACGATGGATTTCTGTAGGATGTTACAGACAATTATCCTCCTAAGAAAATTCTGAAGGATCGATATCTGTCCCTTAAATAATTTATGGAGCATAAGACAATGACTGACTTTATGGTGACTGAAGAGGAAAAAGAGATGCCAAGTCATATGTTTCAGGACAACCCACTGGATACAATGCGATGAGTGATGCACAACCTGTTACAGACAAGAGGTTTGACGTTAGCCCTAGCAACTTTGTAACGAGCTAGCCAAATGATAACACAACTCTGTCTCATATATTAACGTTAGCTTTCATTGAAACTCATTATAGTTATTGTCGATTCTTGTCGATATTTGTTTCCTTTCTTGGTGTCACAGTAATATTTTCATATTTCTTCACTACTTCATCTACGGTTCGTTTTACAGCAAGATATCTCACATTTATTTTGTCAGTTAGCATATTTCTTGCCACATCTTCTGCTTATTTGTAGCCATTATGGCTGTTTGGTTAAATTTAGGATTCTGGATCATGTGCTTGTGCTTTCCATATTCTTCGAGAAGAAAAACCTCCTCGTCTTCTGTCCAGTTTGGCCTTCTTTTGCTTTTGTATTCTCTTTGTTGTCCATTTTGGAGAAGCTAGCTAACACAGACTAATTAGTGGTAAACTAAGCTGTTCTGAGTGAATGGTAACCATGGTAACTGGAATGCACCTATTTCGACTGGTTTGTATTTAATCTAAGATCAAAACTAGGTTTCAAATGAGTAAATTTAGATTTTAAAATTAAGCAGAGCTCTGTTGCACAATTAAAAACTAATCTCAGTTTAGTAAATCCAAGTTTAGCGATGTAAACCAAAATTAAATATGGCTTAATAAATATGGAGATGCTTGCTTGGCCAAATTACAATAAATAAATAAATACATTTGTGTGTTCTTAGGACCTAGTAAGCGGGCTATAAAAGGGGGAAAAGCTGCAACTGCTTTTGTCATCAAAACATTAGCCTACACTGTTTGCTAGCTAGCTAAAAAAATAACAAAACATTGCATTGTTTGTTAACTAGCTAAAAAGTTACTTAACCTAGCTAGCTCTATCGTGATGGCTCAGCAGAGAAGATCTAATTTCTCCTTCTTTTAGACAAACTTGTTGGCCAAATTAATGAAGCAATATGGCCAAATAATAGTTTTAACAGACAACAGCACAGCAAAGGAAAAAAGTAAAGGCTTATAGTAAAAACTAAACTGAGGTTTAAAAAGAGGTTTAAATGTAATCTTTAGCTCTTGAGTTAGTTTAAAAGTTTGCAACACAATTTCAAGTTAAACCATTATTTTATTGGGTTCAAATATTCTTTCTTGCTGGTGCAACCCAGCCTAAAACAGCCTAAGAGGTTTTATGCAACACTCCTAAATGCTTAGCTTAGGGAAATATTTTGCTTACCAACCAACCAGGCACAGATTTTAAAGAACATATGGCGAGCACAAATAAGGGTGTAGGTAAGGGAAGACGGAAGCCGTTAATAACAGTTTAGCCATCACCTCAAAAGTGAAGAGCAGACCTTAACGCCATGTAGCCACGATTAGTTTTTGTTTTTTTGAAGGCTGAGACTCTCACTTTTTATCAGCTGTAAAAACCCACACTTTGCTGCAGTTCTGGTTGTTGTCACCATAGCTGTCTCCATTCACACATATCACTCACAGCTGAGTTCAAGCACGGGCTATTGGGACTATGCATCTGTCAGTTAACCCAGTGTTTTACATCAATTTCTTTTTTTCTTTTTCTTTTTCTTTTTTTGTGCTTTCGGGGGACCGATGTGGATTTGCCTGGCCGTGCAGGGATCTAGCCAATAACAGACTGATGGCGATCCCTCCCAATCTCTTTGTCTTACTGGGGGATTTGCTCCAACTGTGAGTTCTGTTCACACAAATACACTTGGATATACAGTTCTGTGTGCTAGCATACCCATTCCATGAATATTTTGTAGTGTTTATCTTTTGATCCTGTCAGGGATTGACAATAGAGTTGTCAGCAGGGTTATGTGCAAGTTGAAGGCCTTTAATTTGAAGCAGCAGCAGGATGATCTGTTCTCATTAACAGTGACTTAACACCATAACAGCTTGAACTGCCATGACTGTCATTTTCACTGTTTGAATTCCAACCTGTACCCAATTAAGAGATTCATGTATTTATTCTATTCAGTATTATTTTATTCAGTATGCATGCCGTCACATAATGTTGCACATATTCACAGCAGTGTTTTTCTGTAGGGTAATAACTGTCAGAGATACCATTAAAACTTTATATTAATCAACAAACAAATAACTAAGTGTATTTTGTTAGATTATAAAACATTTTATTTCAATTTTAGAATTCCTTTCTACAACATTATAAAAAATAATCATAACCTACAGGAGAAGGCTGGAAATGAGCTGATCTAAAACATGAAAGCATTGGAGCATACAACATAATGTAATATGTATATGC
>JAJHUR010094529.1:0-19315 GCA_027495735.1 Lutjanus campechanus | reverse complement strand
AAGAGACAGGTGTGTGTGTGTGTGTGTGTGTGTGTGTGTATACCTTTACCTTTATTAAATCTTTACTCAACTTTATTAAACCTTTATTAAACTTTTTTAAACCTTTACTAACAATTATTTAACCTTTATTAAACATTTATTAGCCTTTATTCAACCTTTTTAAAACCTTTATTAAACCTTAAACCTTGAGGATGAAGACGTCAACTTACTATAATAGTTATTAAATATAATGTGACTGTTTGTCTTTAAAAAATTTAACGTTCACTGACTGATGCTGTCTATGATTCTTTAAAAATAAAACAATTAAAAACTCTGTGGTGAATATTAACAAAGATTATTACCAAAAACTCAGCTTCATAAATGCAAAGTTTTAATCACCTTGTTGTTTGTAGAAAAATGAAGACATTGTAAAACAAACAAACAAGTTTTTCATGTTGTTTTGTGTGTGATAATTTACTTTTGTGAATATTATTAACAGACTTTCTTTTCTCTCTCTCTCTCTCTCTCTCTTTTTTTTAAAAAGTTAACTAAAAAAACAGACATTAGCATCAAACAACAACAACAAACAGGACAGAGAGAATCTGAGCAAGAAGAAATTAAAGAATAAAAACAAGAGAACGTGACAGAAAATTACAAACATGAATAGTTTAGAGAAACATGCTTCATTTCATTCATTACAACAAAGAATTTGAGTTTTTTGTTTGTAAATGTTTATTTATGAATATTAAATTTACGAACAGAACCAAGTTCCTCATCCTGAATCCTGGATTAACAGCAGAACACACCGATGGAACCGCGTCACAAAGGCAGAGGGTTCTCCTGGGTTCTCAAACACAGAACTTCAGTCAATTTGTTTCTTCAATCCAAAGGGTGACGTCAGATCAGCTGCTGCCGCGTGACGTCATGACGCAGAGGGCGTCAGACCCGGAAGTGATGTGCAGTCAGCAGACTGAGAGAAAACAACAACATCAGAGCCGAGCTCGCTGAATCCTGGTCTCGCTCCTTGTCCTGGTTCTGGTTCTGGTCGTGGTGTGTCTGTGTGGTCCCGGTGGTTCCCGGTGGTTCGGGTCCTGCAGCGGGTCGCGATGTGGATCGATCCGGAGGAGGTACTCCTGGCCGGGGCTCTGTGGGTGTCTGAACGGGCCAACCCGTTCTTCATCCTGCAGAGGAGGAGAGGACACGGCCGAGGGGGGGGACTGTCCGGTGAGTACGGCTACGACGGGACCGGCTCCGGGTCCGAGGACAGGTCCGCGTCCGACGGGACCGGGTCTGACACTACATTCCGGGTCAGGGTGGAGATCTGGTCTGTGTCAGTCAACAGCTGGATCAATGTGACTGACTGTCGATCAGTTTCTTTATTGAATCGATACGTCTGATAACAATAATAATAATAATATTGATCATGATTAAAAAAATATACCTGAACTTTATTTATGTCCATCAGGTGAAACTGTGTGAAGCTGCAGCACGTTAATTGATTAATTGTTTTGGAAACAGTTAATCAATAAATGTACAGAATAAACAATCAATTGATCTGAAAGATAAATTTTTATGTGATTGACGTGTTAAAGGCTCATAAATACAAACGGGAGCTACAGCTGTTATAAACGCTTATAAACAGTACTGATGTGCAGACTAGCAGAACAAAAAGAACATCACCGATCAGCTGATTCATTGATCAGCAGATCAGCAGCTGCTTTGATAATCGATTGATAAGTGAAGTCAGTTTCAGATTCTCAGTGATGATGATTTTCTGTTTTCTGATAGTAAACTGAATATTTTTATGATTCTGGATTCAAAACCAGATGATTCATCAATCAGTAATCAATAACATAATCACATTAATCCATGATGACAATAGTTGTTAGTTGCAGTTCTAAATTAGCCAATAATCAATGATCTGTTGTCTCTGATTAATCAATAAGTGAACTGACAGATGAATCAATAATGATCAATAATTAGTCTCAGTGTGATGACATCATCACAGCTGTTTGAACGTGTCATCTTTTCAGTCGTTTGTGTTTATGATGAAAAAGTTTTTATCAAAGTAACAGCCTGCATCCTCATGTTATCAATATAACATCATCAGTAATCAATAATCACTACAGGCTGAAGACTGGAGAGCTTCCAGACTTCTTCTCATGAAGTCGTTACCATGGAAACGTCAGTCTGTTGGTCACATGATGTCATGAAAACATTCAGCTGCTTTAAAGAGACGACTCATACAGACATAATCAATAATTAATCATTAGTCGTCACTCAGCAGAAGATCCATGATTAACTGTGCTGCGTTCACAGACACATGAATCTGTGGATTAAACCTTTAAAGAGACAAACTTCATCTGCTCGTCCTCACGTCCACTGAAGGTCAGGTTCAGTTTTTTAGTTCACAAAACTCTGCTGGAGTTTCACAGGAAAACAGAATCTCACAAACAGGAAGTGACCAGTTTACACACTGTCACACCACACACACAGTTCAGACAGAGTGCATGTGAACGTGGCTCCAAGTTAAGGATCTACAGTGAAGATTCAGGCTAAAAACATGGTGGATTGGTCTGGATTACACCAGACGAGCAGTATGGAGGCATTTTATCTTTTTATTCTGTTTGAAAACTGGTCACTTCCTGTTTGTGAGATTCTGTTTTCCTGTGAAAGTCCAGCAGAGTTTTGTGGACAAACAAAACTAAACCTGACCTTCAGACAGAATGAGGGTGAGCAGATAATGACTGAATTTTCATTTTTGGGTGAACTATCCCTTTAAGGGGAGAACCAGGAGGAAAAGAAAAACAAATCTTCACCCAGTGTTATGACCTTTGACCTTGCTGAGTTGTGGTGTTTAAGATTCATCGTGCTGCTGAACTGAATCTACAAACATACTTTTGTCCAACTTTGGATCCTTCTTATAAAATCCAAATCTCTTCCAAACTTTCGATTTTAGATTCAGTGGTTCCCTGTAAATCGTGTCAGCGTTGGCTATGCTAACATTACTGTGACGTGACACGTGAGAGTCTCCTGCTGACCTCTGAACTTTTACGAGTTTGAAAACGCTGCAGCTTTACTCAGCTGAGTCATAAATTTAAAAACAGGCTGAAATAAATGCCAATTAATTTAATAAATTATTCAATGAATTGTTGCAGCTCTGGTTCAAGTTCTCCAGTTTCCAACACTGCTGACTGACAGTGAATGCAGCTCACACCGTCCACATTGTTGAGTTTTATTAGATTTGACTGAACTGATCCAGAGTCAGAGTCCAGAAGTAAAAACTGATCTCAGAGAAGCTGCTGCAGGAGCTGCACACTGCTGATGTGAGATCATGAGATCATGTGACATGATGTCATGTGACCATGCAGCTCCTCTGGTGGTTATAACCTGATGTTCATTGAACGCTTCGTTCTCGTTCCAGATTCAAGGTTATTTATTATCATGATCAGATTATCATGAGACAACATTACGTCAGTCGTAGTTCCTTCATAAAACACACAAAACACATAAAATACACCAAAGACGACTCAGATTACATTCAGATTACACAGGATGGAAATATCTAACAAAACACACACACACACACACACACACACACACACACACAGTATATGAAAACTAATGGAAAGTAAAAAACGTGTTCAGGTTGTAGCTCACAGAGACTCAGTGACCTGTTGACCTGCCTGTCTGCCTGCAGGTCTCCTGGTTCACCTGTTTACCTGTCTCTCTCTGTCTCTCTGTGTCTGTCTGTCTGCAGGTCTCCTGGTGGGGACTCTGGATGTGGTTCTGGACTCCAGTGCCAGAGTGGCCCCGTACAGGATCTTGCTGCAGACAGCCGACTCTCAGATCTACTGGAATATTGCCTGTGGTGAGTCACCTGGACGGCACCCAGCTGTCACTTAAAGAGGCCACGCCCTTAATTATGCAGAACTTTAAGCCTTAATATAATTTATTCTTGAGAATTGTGACAAAACCATATTTTGAATGTTTTGATTTGTACTCCTCAGTTCTGCTGTAAAATATATTTTAAAGATCAAACTTGTCTATTAAACCCCCAGCTGATTAAATTATTTATTAAAGGCAGACATCTCTCAGATGGAAAATCAGACAGTCGACATCTGACAGAGTCGGCAAAGTGTTAAATGTTTTTCATTTCACAGCGTCGTTGAAGTGAGCAGCCATTTTAGTTTAATGTTCATCAAAATACACATTTTTAAACCATAATTCTTATTTATCTTTGATTTAGAAGGACTACAGAGTCGACATGTTATGGTTGAGACATATCTGATAGAAATATTATTGAATGAATTTGTCTAAAAATAGAAAGTTCACCAGTGTTTGAGCAGGATTCCCACCTTTTTTAAACCAGGAAGTGAGACAGAGGTCCTTAAGTACAGCTGACCCTTTTTATGCCTGATTAAATCATCTGGGACACAACTTTAAAGGACCAACATTTTCATAAAAAAATATATTTTACAACAAAGATGATTATAACAGCATATTGTTACACCTCTGTTATCAGCAGGTATTGTTAGTTTGAGATTTTGAAGGATTTGAACACATTTGTGAAGCTGTGAATTTTTGTCTGGGAAAAGGCAAAACATTTAATACATTACATATATTACATATATAAATTAGGGCTGTCAAAGTTAACACGTTAACACATGAGATTAATCTGAAAAAAAAATGTAATGGCGTCACATGACTTCGGTAGAGTCTGTCTGTGTCTACAGTCTGTGGTCTGTGTCTCCACTGGATACGGAAACGTCCCGTATTTGAGGATTAAATAGCGCGTCCCGTTTGAATCAGTGCGGGACGGAGTTTGTCTCGTATTTCCTTCATCCCACCTGCTGCCCGGTGAAGAGCCGTCCGACTCTGCCTGTGATCGATCGGGTAAAACTGGCTGTGATCGGTGGTTTGATGAGACGAGAGTGTAAAACAGTGTCAAACTCTTGGTTTGACAGAGTCAGTGACGATCAGACTAGTTGCGAGTGTTTCCTGTGATGGACGGCGGCCTGTCAGATGTACGGCAGCTTCAGAGGGACAATATTCTTCATTCACAGTGACGTGACCACAGACTGGATGTGACTTGTTGATGCAGACGGACACACAGACATTTATTTAATACACTCATCAAAATGTAGAGCTGATGTGAAAAAATAAACAACTATGATGTGTTATTATTTTTCACCAATCTGTAAAATTACATCCTTAAATTGTAATAGATTACTATATTACATCCTTCAATACTATATAAGAAAGAATAGAAGAACATACAAGTAATATTAGTTTATATAATATGTAGTATTTTAATTGTGATTAATCACGATTAATCACAGAGTAGTATTGAGATTAATCAAGTACATTTTTTTTTATCCTTTGACAGCCCTAATATATATATAAATCCTTAAAGAATATATTTTCTCCAAAAACTAGGAATCAGAGTGTTGGTATTAGTATTTTTTAATTATTTTTTTAGAGGGGGGGGGTTGCCTTTTTTTGACAGGACAGCTGGAGAGTAGACAGGAAACAGGGCAGAGAGAGGGGATGACACGCAGCAAAGGGCCACAGGCGGGAGTCGAACCAGCGGCCGCTGCAGAGGACTAACAGCCTCCATACATGGGTCGGACGCTCTACCCACTGAGCTAAACATCTGATAACGCTAATTTTTAATTTTTTTTTTTGGTAGGACCTGATTTGTCCAATTCTCAAGACGGGATGATCTGTAATTTAAAGGGACGAGTTGTACAATAGTTCAGCCTCATCTCGTCGAACAGAGAAATTATCTCTAGAGACCAGAACAGTTTTTTGTGTCCGGCTGTAAGCGTGTTTTGTGATGATCGTCTCACTGTTGGAGCCTCCAGCGGACATTAGAGGAGTTTTTTTACATTATTTTTCAGGCCTGGTGCTGTGGGGTGAGCCAGCTGGCCTGGGAGCACTGGGATCAGCTGATGTTTGTTTGTTTGTTTGTATGTTGTTTTTTTGACCCTGATTTCTGTCTTGCAGGCTCGTCAAGGAAGGAGATCACCGAGCACTGGGAATGGCTGGAGTCCAACCTGCTGCAGACCATCTCTATCTTTGACAATGATGAAGATGTCACAACCTTTGTCAAAGGAAAGATCTGTGTATGTCACTTCCTGTTTGGCCAACCATTTGTCTCTGTTCTCGTGTGTGATAATGTCACTGAGTGATGTCACTTCCTGCAGGGCATTATTGCAGAGGAGAACCGGCTTAAGCAGGACGAAGAGCAGGAGGAGGATTGTGGGAAGTTTCGGGAGGCAGAGCTGAAAATGAGGAGGCTGTTTGGGATGCCTGACGAAGAGAAGCTGGTGAATTATTACTCCTGCAGCTACTGGAAGGGCCGAGTGCCACGGCAGGGCTGGCTCTACCTGTCCGTCAACCACCTGTGCTTCTACTCTTTCCTGCTGGGCAAGGAGGGTATGACCAGCCAATCACACACCACAAATTCACTGATATCATTTATACAGTCTGACCTTTATTAAAAAGGAACTTAACCTCCTGTCATTCTTTAATGTTTATATGTTACATTCATATATTTTTTTGAATATAACATCAAACCCCAGTGACCCTGGTGGTGCCGTGGACGGAGGTGACCCAGCTGGAGAAGAACGCCACCCTGGTGTTTCCAGAGAGCGTTCGTGTCAGCACACGTCACACAGAGCATTTCTTCTCCATGTTCCTGAACATCAACGACACCTTCAAGCTGATGGAGCAGCTTGCCAACATCGCCATGCGCCAGCTGCTCGACAACGAGGCATTTGCTGCCGACCGCACGCTGCCTAAACCCTGCAAAACGCTCAAGAACGTCTCTGCGCTCAAGAGGTTTCAGTCTGTTCAATAATCATGTTCCAGATATTAGGCTAATCACTGCACAAGCTAAATTTTATTTTATCTAACAGGTTGTTTATGATTCAGCCTGAACCATCAGCCTAACTCCATCACAGTGTTAAACTTGGATCTCACTATCATTAACCTTTGACCTAATCGGCTGTTTCCTGTCTGTGTGATCACTACAGGGATTTGGATGCGCGGGCGAAGAACGAGCGATATCGGACGATGTTCCGCTTGACGCAGGACGAACGTCTGGACGGACACACGGACTGCACACTGTGGACGCCATTCGCTAAGATGCACGTGGTTGGACAGCTGTTCATCTCCAACAACTACATCTGTTTTAACAGCAGAGAAGAAGACCTGTGTCAGCTGATCATCCCACTTAGAGAGGTAAGAGTTAGGGTTAGTTTGGGGACCCTGTAACAATAGAGTGTTTTCAGTCAATGGCTATGGTTGTCAGTTTGTCAAAGCCAACCAGCCCTAGAGTCTTGCACTGAGGCAGGTAAACAGCAGGTGACCTACAAAAACATTGTGTAACAGGTAGAGTTGGGCGATCTTGCCCACAGTCAGATTGTCCTATCGTCACTCTGTGGGATCGCCAATACGTGATTTCATCGTGTGTGTGTGTGTGTGTGTGTGGCGCGGGGGGGAATGTGACGACAATGATGACAACGACGACTCCGCAGCCGCCGCATGCATGTGCATTTCGCAACACATCATGTACTGAATGGCTGCTCCACCTTAAGGCTCAGAGTCGTGTATTATCGAGGTATTAATTATTTAGTCAGAAAGTGTAATTTCAGCACTAACAACATTATAATGAACAATATTGACTGAACAAGCCGCACGTAGCCTGATCTTCTCTAGACTGCTGGATGATAGTTAATTACTTGTGATCTGTTACTGTCTGACTGAACAGCCTCATAGAAATTATATTTTACAATTCTTCATATTTTATTCCAACGGAAGTCAGTGATCACAAGTTAGAATTATATATTTATAAAAAAAACAAAAAAAACATTTTATTCACTGAGGTTTGGATTCTTCAGGAGATTTTAGCGTCTTTCTTCTGTGACAGACGCATTTCACTACTGCCAGCTGTTGGAGGTAAATCCGTCCGTATGCTGCATCTCTGACAATATTTAACACAGAAGTCATTTGGAAAAGTATGAATCTGCATTAAGGGTCAGAAGTGTTTGAATTCATGGTGTTTTGTTCTTGTTAATCAATTAATTATGGCTGCAGTGAGCTCGCCATCATATGCACGCACGCACACACACGCACACACACACACATACACACCCTCTCTCTCCCTCTCCCTCTCTCCCTCTCTCTCTGTCTCTGTCTCTGTCTGTCTCTCCCTCCCTCTCTTAACTGCACATTCGCCACAACCTCTGGTAATATCGCCAAGGGAAAAAACTATCGTTGTTCATCCCTTCAATCGCCAATATACGATCGGATTGCCAATCGGCACAACCCAAAATATATTTAGATAAATTCACTGGTGTGGGATCAGGTAAAAGTGAACTAACTGCTAAAGGTAGGCATCAGCTGAGAACAATAATATAACACATACAGTACAATTATATGTTTTTTTCCTTGGAGAAATCAGAAATGAAAATAGCTGTAAAGTATTTTTGACTTTTAAATCCACTAATGCGTTAACATCACGATTAATCAACAAGCAGGGTTTTATTGTGACACAACCTTTGACCCCACTTCCTGCCAAACAATGGGACGTCACTGTTTGATTTGACAGTGATGAAGGCAATCTGAGAGCTAAAACTGATGACATAAGGAAAAATTATCCAGTGGAGAACACCAAATTGCGGACAGTATATGTCAAAGTCCAAGTCAGATGTCTGTAAGAAATTTTGTCACCAAAGACTGTGAGAATAACGTTGTCAGCAACTCTGCTGCTTGCAAAAAGTTTCACAAAGATCAGACTTAGAGATCATTGCAGGTAACAGGAGGGTTCTGGATCTCAGCTTTGTGGCTGCAGGTTCAAGGCAGGTTTGCAAAAATGGACCCATGCAGGACTCTGACCCGCACCATTAGAACTGACCCTCAGACAGTCAGTCACTTTTAGAAATAAAGGTACTCACTAGAACTATAAAGGGTTAACCATTTTTTGGCTCCTGGTAGAACCTTTAATAAAGGTTCCACTTGGAACCCTTTCAGAGAGTTCGAGAGCCCAATATAAAGAGTTATACTTAGAACCATCTGGGAAAGGTTTCACACAGAACCAGTAAGAGGTTCTACAGAGAACCCTTCTATGGCATAATGGTTCCACCCAGGACCCTCTTTGGAGGTTGAATCCAGAACCTTTCCACTTTCTAAGTGTGCAAACAAAAACCCACCCAGAGGGTTCTACCAAGAACCTTTTTATGTTCAAAGGGTTTTGTCTAGCCCCACTCAGGAAGTTCTACTGGGAACCCTTTTATATCATTTTACAAAGAACCCTAGACAAAAGAGTTCCCTGAGGATTTCAGCAATCCTAGAAGAATATGTCTTCCAAAAAGGGGCTTTGGACAAAAAAAAGTTCTTAATGGAACCCTTAGTCTTACAAAGAACCTTTCAGGAATCCTTTCTTCACAGAAGGGTTCTTCAGAAGCAAATGGTTCTGGGTAGAACCTCAACCTTTCTTGGGGCTACCTATCATTAAAATAATTACAAAACCAGTACCATTAAAGTTTCAGTAGGCAGAAAACCTGAAAATGGGTGATTTTTGAGTCTCATCTGAGTTTGGTTTCGTTTCTGCGTCCTCAGTCCCTCCTACCAGACAAGCAGCACACAGTTCATGCACACAAACAACAGTTTACTGAGGCAATCATGAGCGAGCACAGACCTACGGACATCAGCAGTGTGTAATAAAACAGACACCTGACAGTAAAAAACAGAGACAGGGGAGAGAAACTACATTTAAAAACATAAAGATTCAGTGTGAAGATATAAAAGTACAGAGAGCTGAACATAGAGAGACTTTTAAAAATGTCTTTCTCTCTGCTCTCCTGCACACACGAGCTCAGTATCACAACGCTCGCTTGTTGGAGGGGAACAAAAAGGAGGCTCGACACCGTTGGGCTGCGGTCAGCGCGAGGTGACTGCAGCCTGCTTGGAGGCGAGTCGGGCTTGCTTTGTTCCCACTCCAGAGTCGGTCTATGTCGGGCACGGCTAGCTGCAATATAGCGGTCATGAAAATGCAACTCAGCAGCAACACAGTTTGACTCTGCGTGGCCAAAAATGCCAGTACAAAAGCACGGTATCTGTAATTGTGTGTCATTACTCACCAGGAGAAGTTGATTCTACAATCACAGGCCAGATTCTCTAAATGCTGAAAACAGAGACACTTGATTTATAATCTGCTGAAAGGTTATCATGAAATTATTACTCAATGATACCAAAACACCCACTGGAGCTTTAAAGTTATTAAGTGATAAAACGGAGTTCTTTATTCGATACCTTTTGTCTTGTTTTGGTGGCGTCTCAGTATGCTTAACTGCCACCTCCATCAAAAGCTCTGTGCTCAGTACCACCACACACTCTATGGAGCTGGTAGCTGTAGCTGCACACTGCGTTAAATCGAAGAACACTTGTTGTAATTGGCTTGTAAGCAGAACTACACAAATAGTAATTTCACTCTAGATCTGGTTCGGACAGGATTGAATGCAGGCATTGTTTGACTCTAGGAGTTTTGATACTACATGGCATTGGGTTATTTTGGAGTACTGATATCCGGCCCTAGCCCCTTTTAGATGAAGCTGCAAAAAGGGGGAACAGCAGGTTATTGTTGCTTTGTTGCTCTTGTGCCTTGTATAAATGTCTTTTAAAAGTCCTGTTGTTTGTTTGAGAATTTATCTTGGTGTGATGTGTGGTGAACCCAAAGACTTCCTAACTAACTAAAAATCAACTCAAACAAATGAGAACTAACATGTTTAATTATATTTTATATATATTATATATTACATATTATAAACTATTCTCAAGACAGGATGGTCTGTTAAACACTATGACGCTTGATTTTAGACAGATTATTACAGACACATTTCAACAATACTTGTGCAGTTGGTGTGTAGTTAAGTTTGCCTGGGAGAGTGGGGTGTGCCCAGTGAAGTACACAAACCTGCTCAGCTCTGCCTGTTTAGAAAACTTGTAAATCCTGTGATACTAATCAACAAACCTCAGACTCCATGTCCATCTTTTAAAAGTCTAGTTGTGCTGCTAAACAAGATAAGACAGTGTTTTACTGAGAATATCTATGGATTAGAGGATGAGCAGGGAATTGAAGGATCCTGTCTCGGGGAAGAAAATGGAAGAAAAACTGAAAATGCCTTGTGTACCATCTCCCTGTTATGTACAACATTATGTTGCATTTTCTTCAATAAATTGTCGTTAAAAACAAAACAAAAGATAAGACAGTGTTCACAGTGTGATTTTACCCATCATCCCCTGTTGCTCAGGTGTCCATTGTGGAGAAGGCAGACAGCAGCAGTGTCTTACCGTGTCCCGTCTCCATCAGCACTAAGAACAAGATGAACTTCTTATTTGCCAACCTCAAAGACAGAGACTTCCTGGTCCAACGCATCTCAGACTTCCTGCAGCGAACGCCTGACAGCTCATGGGGCGACACCAGCCCACTGTCTCTGATTGGTCACTCGGTGAGTCACTTATGTTAAGGATCGGAAATCATTAATGGAACATGAGGTTTATGTTCTGCACAAGTTAGATCAGGAGTTATTAAATCAAAGTTGTGCTGCCACCATGTGTCTGAGAGGTGGAGCTGCAGGTCATCTGGTCAGCTGGTGTCAGACTGTTTTATCCACAAACAGGTCTGGTCTCAGTTCTGTTGCTGTGATGTGGTTTTGTCTTCTCAGGCATCCTCCAGCATCCCCTTGTCTTCATCTGCTGGGTCTGAGTCTGGCCACATGGGGCGTCATTACCACCCCGGTCTGCCGACAGCCAGCCAGGGTCTGCTGCAGCTCTACCACAGAGGCGCTCCAGAGGATCTGGGACCTAAAGCCGTGAGTTCAAGTCCCCAAACCTTTAAATATGGACTGTTAGATAATTGTTAGATACTACTAGAACTATTTGGTATCGTGGAGTACTAGTTCTGAGACTACTGAGATGATCTGGAGGACCTGGGATACAAAGCCACGAGTTCAAGTCTTAAGACCTTTATAGATACTGAGTTGGACCAGTACTGTTAGATCCTGAAGTGTACCTTCAATACAGAGGACCATTAGAAAGCAAGTGCCCTTAAATACTGAGGAATATGTTAGATTCTGAGGAGTGCTGGTAGGTCTCGAGAAATACTGCTAGATACTGAGGAACGCTGTTAGATACCATGGAGTACCATCAGATACCAAGGAGAACTGTTAAATAACAAGTGCCATTAGATACCATGGAGTACCGTCAGATAATGTAGAGTACCATAAGATAACAAGGAGTACTGTTAGATATCATGGAGTATCGTTGACAAGAAGTACTATTCAATCGCGAAAAGTACTGCTAGACATCAAGGAGATCTTCTAGATCCTGGTTAGTTTTGTTCAGAGTTTTGGGAATTTGACAGATCATTGATCTAAACTGATTTGTTGATGTTAAAACTAAGCTACAGTTCAATGTTCCTGTGTCAGACTGTAGAGTTAAATCCCTCCCCCTCCTCCCCTCTTTACCTCCTCCCTGCCTCTTTTCCAGATGAAGGAGAAGATGAAAGAGGAGGCATGGAACATCCATTTCTCAGAGTTTGGTCGAGGTGTCTGCATGTACAGAACCTCCAGAACCAGAGAACTCGTCCTCAACGGGATCCCAGAGCGCCTGAGAGGAGAACTATGGCTGCTGTTCTCTGGTCAGCATTCTTTCATTCACACCACAGGTATGAACTGAACAACTATGTACTCACCTGTCCCTCTGTCTACCTCTCTGTGCAGGAGCGCTCAATGAAATGGCTACCCACCCTGGTTACTATGCTGACCTTGTGGAGCAGGCCATGGGGCTGTGTTCGTTGGCTACCGAGGAGATCGAGCGCGATCTTCACCGTTCGATGCCGGAGCACAGAGCCTTCCAGAATGAGACAGGCATTGCTGCGCTGCGTCGTGTCCTCACTGCCTATGCCCACCGCAACCCTGGCATTGGATACTGTCAGGTAGATAGAACATAAATTCAAATACAACCCCAGCATTATAATACTCCCTGGTAAATTCTGTCCTCCTCTCCCCTCCAGGCGATGAACATTGTCACCTCCGTCCTGTTGCTCTACTGTCCAGAGGAGGAGGCCTTCTGGCTGTTGGTGGCGCTGTGTGAGCGGATGCTGCCGGACTACTACAACACCAGAGTCGTAGGTCAGTACCAGTTACTGTGACTCCAACACTTCACTAGTTTCTTTCATTAGTCTTTCTGAAACCTGAAAAATGCCACTGACATCGTCTGTCCATGATCAAACATAAATGAGTATCTGGTTTACTTAAGACTTAAAACTGAGTGCAGCCATAGGGGGCGCTGTCCCAGTCTGATGTGTGTGTGTTTGTGTCCCTGCAGGTGCTCTGGTGGATCAGGGGGTTTTTGAGGAGCTGACCCGGGCATTCCTCCCCCTGCTGTATGAACACATGCAAGAGCTGGGAGTCATCTCCACCATCAGTTTGTCCTGGTTCCTCACGCTCTTCCTGTCCGTGATGCCATTTGACAGTGCCGTCCTATTGGTCGATTGCTTCTTCTACGAGGGCATCAAGGTCATCTTCCAGGTCAGAGTCGCTGCAACTTACAGTCTGTTGACTTCCTGTTTACCAACTGTTCAGCAGAAACATGATAGAAACATTAGAGATGGGAACATAATATCAGTTTATGTTAATAGCTTATATAGGGCACATGAAGAGAAGAGACTCTCAGCAGCCTGGACCTGGCGGTATTCCCACCTTCACATGGAAACATACAGATGGAGCCACTTAAAATTTCCATTTGGTCCGTAGTAGAGCCCAGACCGATCCGTGATGGGTCCCTTTCGTCACCTGGCTGGGCTCGTAGCACTAATGAGATCCCCCGTGATGACGTAGAGAACACGGGGCCGACTCATCACGCCCATAAGTTCATTTTGTAGAAACCAGTTGCAATGATCTGTTTATCCACCAGGAGGAGCAGTGAGTGTGGAAGCTGAAGCGCCAGTTATTACTGTAGTCGTAGGCATATTTGATGAGGGAGAGAGCTTCCCACACAGAGCATATTTAATGATTATCAGGCGACTATATCATAGGTCAGAAATATACTTCAGCTTTTTGTTACTCAAAAGAACTGCATAAGTAATACGTCTGGGGACTGAGCGAATTACAGTGAGAACAAAACTGCGGTTGCATCACTAGTCTGAGAGGCTGACTTTATCTGCAGTGGTACCGAAATGCATAATGTACAATGTATAACATTATTGTGACTATATAAATATAATTTATGGTGCCGTTAGATAGCTGTTAGACCACCCCGCTAAGCAGAGAGCAAACTCTATTTAACCTCAGTGAAAATGATCTTTTTCAAAGACTAAACGCCAACCCGTGCAGACTTAAGCTGAATATATCGTTAGACAAAAACATCTGCTGAATTTTGGAAATGATTGATTTTTATTATTGTTATTATTATTATTTTGACTTTTGGACCGCACAACACTCTGTATATGAAATGGCTGTCTGTCATGGAAACTATATTTTACCCATTGGTTGTATTATAAACTAACGAAATTCATTAAAGCAAGTCATTCAGTGTTTACAAAGTCATGATATTTAACTGAGACAGATTCATTCTGTTCACGTTCACAGGCTGCTGCCGTGACTCCAGCAGCAGGCTGACAATGCGCCGCGGTGTGTCTCCAAACTCAGGCTAATAAAGTCATGATCACTCAGTTAAAAAGTGAAGCTATGAAAAGCTGCCACATACTTGGCGTGAGAAGGTAGAAAGATTCTTAAGGAGACTTTGTCCGTCTTTATTCAGTGCGGTGCCGTGAAGTCATTTTATGCCTGAACAAGCAACAGTGTTTGCAATCGATAAGGTGTGACCTGAAAAAAAAACAAAAAAACTTTTATAATTCACTTTAGGACATTTATCATTTACATGGGTGCTTTATTAAAGCTGTAGTATACGATTTGAGAATCAGTTGAGAAAGATTGAGACGTTGAGAAAAATTTGAAAAAAGCATCCTGCCCACACACACACACACCCCTCCCCTCTGTGCTCCTGTGGACACTCCCAGACACCCCCCCTCTACCAGAGCAACAAGCCGGCCCAGTAAACAGACACAGAGCCTTGAATGAAGATGAGAGCGCATCGTTCACAAACACCATAACGAACACGTTCACAATCAGCGGCGGCGGTGGGGCTCAAATCAATGCCAGAATTTCAATGTGAATATATTCAATAAAACAACATCCTCCCACAGCTAGAAACACCACACACACACAAACAAGTAGCGAGAAAAAGAGACAGAGAAACGCTAGTTAGTTAACAGCACAGCAGGTGGATCCGAGTTAAAATACGGCAGATATAGAAGGCGATGACACCAATATAAGATCAGAGTGGACCAATAAGGCAAACTTTGACACACAGATCACCCGATTCAACACGAGCTGTCCTGAAGCTAGAGTCTACCACACAACAGACAAGAGTCAACACACATCTCCAACAAATTAAATATGCTAATTAGGCAACAAGACGCAATAACAAAGTCAAAACAATAACGTTCATCGATCGGAAATACATATGAACGAATTCATGAGTTCATTGAATGCATTCAGGCACAACACTGATGATAGCAATGCTAGTTTACAATGCTAAAAATAAACGGCTAACGTTCCAACGCCGTCTGTCAACACAGAGAAAACGACCAGCAGCGTTTACAGTCATAATCCAGCATTGTCAGAGACTTATAAAAAGTTATTTATGTAACAACTCACACAATAAAAGTCAAAAATGACCTTCCTGTTCAACAAAAAGTCTGCGGTATCAGCATCAGTTTTTAGGCCCAAATCCTCCAGCGGTTAATAGATGACCTGATGTTTACTCGGCTTTGAGTCCTGTCTCACATCTCCTCTTCATCTCTGCCTTTTCCTCTGCAGACTTATGCTTTCTCCCAACTTTTGCCGGTGGGGCAAACAGGGGCCGCTTGCTGCTGTTGCTGTCTTTCTTTTCAACTTTTCTAACACTTCTTGCTAAGCTGCTATTCAGCTACTAGCTTGTTACAGAATGTTTATAACGCAGAGTGAGGCGGGGACGAGGCGGAACGCGGAGCACGGGGAGTCAGAGCAGCTCTCGGGGGAGTGTCACCTAGAGCGAGGGGATTGGATGAGAGCAGGAGAGGAGAAGTTGACCAATCCGAACCGATTGGTCAACTTCTCTGCAGCCCCGCAGTCACTAGAGTGAATGGATTTTTTTCGTTTTTTTTGCTCTTCACATTGTGTAGATTGTACTATAGGACCATAACCACCATCTAAATGAGGTTATTAATAATGATCAAACTTTCAAATCGTATACTATAGCTTTAAGTTTCATACAGAAGACGTCAAGACTAAACGGTATCGGAGCTTCAGCAGGAAAAGACGCACCTGTCTCAAACACACACACTTAAAGTACACGGACACACCTTACAATCAACGCACACTCAACAAAGCTCTCCTCTTCCTCAGATGAAGACGATTGATCAGGTGAAAATGATGGTTATCATTGATATCTCTCCCTCATCAGATCGTCCCTCCTCTCTCATGTCCTGAAGCCGTCACTGTCTCAAATATTTGTTTCTTTTGATATGGCCTGGTGTTTTTTCTTTTTTCTATCTTAATAAATTCTATTAGATCGATACAGCCTACTTTAAGAACAGGGCGCGTGTACTCTTGTAATGATTACAAATGTCTTGAGTAAACATTGGCCGTTGCTAAGCAACCTGACGAAAACCCTTAAGCGCAGCTTATCCAGCTGTTTGTAGAGTAAAACCAACCCACATCACCAGCATCACAATGTCCCCTTTTGTTTGGACTGAATGTGTGAATGTGCGATCCAAACAGGTTTCCAGCCCCACAGTCACACATCATGAGCAACAGCAACAATGTGGGTCTCAGATGTGGGTCTCAGATCTTGAGTCTCCAGTGTGTTAGTGTGGCTGTACCTGTCTATACAGGTGTTATAAAGTGTCAGTGGACATCAGACAATATAGTCAGCAGTCTTTACCACTGATATGACCTGTAACTATCTCATCTACCTGCAGGTGGCGCTGGCTGTGCTACATGACAACATGGACACCCTGCTCTCCTGCAGTGATGAGGGGGAAGCCATGACCATCCTGGGCAGGTAAGAGTCCAGACTGGGCAAGTAGAGTCCAGAATGGTCAGGTAGAAGTCCAAACTGGAGAGGGAGGAGTCCAGATTGAATTAATGTGTGTGTGTGTGTGTGTGTGTGTGTGTGTGTGCATGTGCGTGTGTGTGCAGGTACCTGGATAATGTTGTGAATAAACAGACAGTGGCTCCACCCATCCCTCACCTGCACGCGCTGCTGACAAGCGGAGACGAACCTCCACCAGAGATCGACATCTTCGACCTCATAAAGTCGTCCTATGAGGTCAGTGACATGCCGTAGACTCAGTCTAATTCTCAATCTACTTCCTGGACATGCTTTTGTGGTAACCTCACTTTCTTCTTCTTCTTCTCTGAGCAGAAATTTGGCAGTTTGCGCTCTGATGTCATTGAGCAGATGAGGTTCAAGCAGAGGTTAAAGGTCATTCAGTCACTAGAGGACACGGCCAAGAGGAGCGTGGTGGGTGATGCTAGCTTGCTGAAGGCTCATGCTAATGTGCTACACAGTGTTTACAGCTGTGTGTGTGTGTGTGTGCATGTGTGTGTGCAGGTGAGAGCCATGATGACAGAGTCGGCCTTCAGTATCGAGGAGCTGGAGGAGCTGTACTGTCTCTTTAAGGTCTCTGCAAAATTATCACTTTTAACAAAAAGAGTTTTGTCTGTGTCCAATGTTTCCTCATCTCTTTCTCTGTCATTGTATTTTTAACTCTCTCAGTCTGAACAAATGACCAGCTGTTTTTAGCTCTTTGTATACATTATAAATATTAATTTCAGAGTTTAACGATTGTGTCTTTCCTGTCTACTCTTCAGTCCAAACACATGACCAGCTGTTACTGGGGCTCCAGCAGCTCTGCAGCCGAGCGTCATGACCCCAGCCTCCCCTACCTGGAGCAGTACCGCATCGACCCGGCTCAGTTTACTCAGCTGTTCACCGCTCTCGCTCCCTGGATCTGTGGAGGCCACACCCCCACGCTGGCGGCCCGCCTCTTTAGACTCCTGGACCAGAACCAGGATGGATTGGTCAACTTCAAAGAGTTCATCACTGGACTCAGTGAGTCCAGAGTCAATCAGGGGTTAAATCAGAGCTGTGTTAGACCTGCTGTCTGAGGGATCTTTATCTAAGAGTGCCTTAGGAAAAAATTAGTTGCATACAATCACCCTCAGGATTTCCTTTGGGTGGTTTAAGGTGAGACACTTTAATCTTTAACCCTTAGTTATTTAAGAATTCCCTTATGTGTCGCTGGAAGGTCCTTAGTGACCATTTCCCCCAGAACATTTTAAGGGACCCTTAAAAGTCTCTTAAAAGTGAAATAATTTGTGGATGTGACATCATGGCGGTTGAAAAGGACGAGAAGATGTATTTTCAGGACACTGGATATGTGCAACATGTTAAAAAGTATAGATTTGACGTTAGCACTATCCTTAAATTTGAAACCCTTGGTGGTTTATGCAGCAGTGCCCTGGATCTTTGTAAATCAGTCATTCTTCCTATTTTTAAGACTCTGGTGCCACAGAGAGCTGCAGGGTCAAACAGCTGCATATGTCTCATCTTTTCACTGCAACTCTGTGTTGAAATTTAGACCATTATGGCTTAAAAAAGTAACAGTGGCAGTAAATCTGTGTTTTACACTGTGATGTTTACAGTCAGTCCGTTATTCTGTTGCACCTCTGCTGCCTGCACAGAGTTATGTGGATTAAACAAAGCTTTGAGGCAAATAATCAGTTTGCATCAAAGATTTTTAATCGAGTGACTTACGTTTCTCAAGGAATAATGTCAACCCTGTCACAGCTGTGACACTCAGTGTGAATGTGCTGGCCTGTACTGGTTTGTGCTGGCCTGTACTGGTTTGTGCTGGTCTGTACTGGGCTGTACTGTTCTGTACTGGTTTGTGCTGGTCTGTACTGGGCTGTGCTGGTCTGTACTGGTTTGTGCTGGTCTGTACTGGTTTGTGTTGGTCTGTACTGGTTTGTGTTGGTCTGTACTGGTTTGTGCTGGTCTGTACTGGGCTGTACTGTTCTGTACTGGTTTGTGCTGGTCTGTACTGGGCTGTGCTGTTCTGTACTGGTTTGTGTTGGTCTGTACTGGTTTGTGTTGGTCTGTACTGGTTTGTGCTGGTCTGTACTGGTTTGTGCTGGTCTGTACTGGTTTGTGCTGGTCT
>JAJHUR010094526.1:0-13703 GCA_027495735.1 Lutjanus campechanus | reverse complement strand
AAAAAAAAAAAAGAAAAGCTCCTGAGGACCATTCTGACTTTGACAGTTCTCATCAAAGATTTGTTTGAACTCTCTGAGGCTCATTTGTAGTTGTAGTTTGATCATCTGTGCCATCCCGTGTGCCGTGTAACTTGTATATGGACTTGGCAAACCCCACCAGACAAAGCCAAAATTCGGTCTGATTCTCGTTGGGTACCAAGCTTGCTAAACTGTTTTTGGACAACAGAACAAAAAGGGACAAGAATTCGGAAGGAATGTGCATCTAACTTCCCTTCCAAACAAAGACATTGGATCTCTTCCCAACTTGTCCCTCCCTAACATTTTCATCTCATTTTTATTTGTTGACAAAAGTTTCAATGGATTTTGTCATCATTTTGTCAACATAAATTAGTTTTTATTCAGTTATTATCTTGTTTCATCATTGAAAAATGTTGACGAGAACTATGTTCAATACTTCATCTGATTTGACAGATTCAACTAATGGTCATGTAGTCCAGCTGGCTGCTATGGCAGCAGACACGCAGCAGTACACTTTCCTTATCTTCTCACACCTCCTGTCATCTCTTGCTGTGTTATCTGAAGTCAGTTCCAGAGTGGTCACAGTGTCCTTTTTTAAGTCTCCAGCCACTGCAGGTCTAATTTACTTGCCTCTATTAAGCCTGAAGTGAAGTCCAAAAATACAAAAGCAGGCCAGTGTTGCTCATTTTCCTGAGAAAAAAAAAAAGAAAAGAAAAGACAAGGAAATCCCTCCAGTCAGCTCTGCAGGAAGAAGCAATAAGCCATTAGCCCAGTGCCTCATATAACACACAAAACAGGCTACTGTTGTTGCTGCTGCCTCGTTATGATAACCCACATACCACTAAGTCCTTTCTCTGAGATCTCTTGATATATTTAGCTGGTGCTGGCAGACACCACCCTTGATCCTCCACAATAAAAAGATGCCACTGTCCAAATGTGACAACCAAACGCAGCATCAAGATGCCTCTCTGAGCCAGCCATGAAAAGAGTTTCACCAGCGCGATCAAAAGGAGGCATTTGATCTCATATCCTTGAAGCAGTTTTTGGCAAGAGTGAGAGAAAGGAAAGAGGAAGGAAGGAGAAATAAAGCCATAGAAGGGGATTTGTTCTGTGCCACAATTATGAACAATCTGGCAGCTAAAATACACCCGCAGGGGAGTGCCATCAGACTAGTCCAGTTACTGAAAGCTTCATCAACAACCTTGTTTTTTTTAAATTGGGTGGTTTTCACTGACCACAACCCTTTTCATTATGATTTCCCAGTTCGACGTTCACATCAGAGAGCAGTAATGCAGCAAGCTATTATTGTATTTTCATCTAGTGCAAGTCATTAGCAATCATTAAACAGCTTGAGGCTTTAGAGCAATTCAGCGAGGACCTGACTTAGCCATAGATATCCATATTTGTTCATGGTTTACACAATCATTGAGAGTTCTTGCTGACAGCAAAGCCCAGACATCTGAGGAGGTAAATACAACATGGATTTGTTTCAGTTTTCCTGATATAGACCATGTAGCATTATTTCATTTACAATGCATATAAGGCATTTGAATAGCCATTATACATTTGCATTGCAAGGCTTTGTGAAAGTTTTACACGGGCAGAGCTTGTGAGCTGGTAATATATCTGCCTGGTGATATATTTGTCAAAAGTAATGTTGTTGTTCCCCAAGAGCAGTAAATCTGCGCCACCAAAACTGGTAGTTGGAGTTGGACTTTTCCTCAGACTCCACCCATTCCTGTGAGCAATCAGGGAAACAAAAGTAGCATGGAGGTCTACAGATTATAAGCATTGTTTCACATTCTTTAATCTAAAAAAAATCTAGCAGTTTGAAAACATAATAAAATGAACAAAATGATTTGCTTAGATAAAGCAAAGCAAACTCATTTGTTTGATTTTCAGTTGATATACTGTTGCTGAAATAGACAATGCACTCAATTTAACACTTTTTTCCTACTAAAAAATAAAGCAAATGTTTCTAAATATAATGTGTATTAAAGGGACAGTTCACCCCAAAATCAAAAATACATATTTCCCCCCGCTGGCCTGTTGTGCTATTTATTAATCTTGATTGTTTTGGTGTGAGTTGCAGAGTTTTTGAGATCTCGGTTGTAGAGATGTAATGTCTGCTTTCTCTCCAATATAATATGACTAAATGGCACTTGGCTTGTGGTGTTCAAAGCACCAAAAAATACATTTGAAAAATGTAAAATCAGTGTCTCTTTCAAAAAAAATCACAAGTCAGTTACTCAAGACAATCCACAGACCTTGTTGTGAGCAGTTTCATGTACAGATACTGAAGAAGTTCAGTAAGATGCTACTGCAGAAAGAAAATAGTTCCTACATGAAAGTGCTCACAACAGGGCCTGTGGATTATTTTTGTCAAATATTGTCCAAATATTATAGGTTTTTGTATACTTTACTGAAATTGGGTTTGCTTTGACATTTATTTTTAAAAAATGCATTTAATTCCATGAACCAGTGATAAAAAAAAATCCACAAGAGTTGTCCCTCTTGAACAGATGCGACAAAACTTCTCTGCTCTCGCTTAATCTGCCTCTTTGAGTCTGAGCCAACTCAACAACGGGGAATTGAAGCTGTTATATCACTCTAGACTCCTTGGACATAAAAATGCAATTTTATCTCGCAGAGATCAACATCATTTTAAGTGTGTGCAATATTTAGAATGTTTTCATTGCTTTACTTTGCTGTCAGACAGCTTTTTTCAAACAGGGAACTAAAGCTGCCATCAGTGCTCTCTTCAAAGCCACCAGACTCCTTTGAAAGAAAATGCTGAGCTACTACTGCTTTGATCTGTTTGTGTCTCTTTATTTTTGTGAAACATCAGAGTTTTAACGTATTATTTTGGATCCAAACTGACGTTCCTCGCCGTGGATTGAGACAGCTGTAGATTGGAAACTCCTACGTTCTGTGAGGTAAAATTACTGTTTTTCTCAATGGAGTCTGGTGGCATAGATGGCAGCTTCAGTTCCCCGTTAAAAAGTCTGTCTAACAGCAAAGTGAGGCAGTGAAAAAGTTCTAAGTTCTTTTTGTTGGTCCTTTGTTTAGGTGGCTAAGATATGCTTGTCTGCAGCTGTTCACAACAGGACATTGCTTAGCTTCCGTGTGGGATTCCTGAGGAAGATATCAATCAAAATGTGATCTCCCACGCCTACACAGTCTTTGGAAATGGTCTAAACAGAAAAATTAGATGTTTTTTTAAACTAGGTTTTGAATTTAGTGCTAGTTTGAAGTGTTATCTGGGTGTTAAATTTTCTCCTCGTGGGCAGCGACTGTTATCTTGCCTCGCTCTGTATCCTGCTAACTCCACTACACTAAATTTAGGCCATTTCCCTGTGTCATGCTGAGACATCCAGGTGAACGTTGTGTGAAGGGAAATGAATTCTGTGTGATAATAATATCTTTGGCTCCCACGGCCTCCTCTGCTCCCAACTGTCCTTGGATATCCACAGGGATCCAGCCGGCTGAAATGCTAAAACCCCTCCTGCTAAACTGACACTGTTTGAAACATCGATGCTTGTCAGCTTCCACGGTGAAGGGATGTCTTTCTCTCCAGCAGTTGACACAGTGAGAAAACGTGGGAGAGGCAGAGATGTGATAGTGTTATTGCAGTTTTTTTCCTTGTTGTTTTTCACCTTTTATTTTATTATTTATGTAGCACAGTAGGATCCTTACACAGGGAAAAAACAAATCAGTGGAAGTACACTTAGTACAGCCTACAACACTGAAGCAGAGAAGAGGCAAATTGAAGAAAAAAGTAATTCCTTTTTGTTGCCTTTTTATTCTTACTCACTACATTGCCATGAGAAATATTGTACTTTTGTCATTTTGGGAAGTGTGCTTATTCACCTGGATAGACTGATACCATTCTCATATCTGGTCATAAAATCTGAGGTCACAGCAAGCATAGCTTTGCACAGTGAATAGAAACAGCGAAAAACAGCTAGCATGGCTATTTTTACGCTTCTGTTTTTATGAATCACTTTTCAGGTCCCCTTAGCTGATAGAGAGACAGAGCAGGGACCCCCTACTGAATATATTGCATTGAATATTTTTGGGTCTTCTCTTGTTTTTGCTTACTCGTTGCTGCTAAATCAGCCGCATGGCTAATGCTAGGTGCATTAGCCTCACCCAATGCATTTTCGCCAGTGGTTTCTGAGGTGGAGGGTACAGTATGTCAGAGTCTCTTGCTTGTGAAGTTACAAAATGACTTACAAGAGTGTCTGTACACTTGGGATAATAATTCAGCTAATTTGCTAATATGTTTCAATAATAGGTAGCTAGCTAGTTTGCTGTTATGGATAGGTGCCGCACAGGGATTTAGTAGGTTAGCTCACACATGAGTAGATGTAGTAGACGCACATGTGTAGATTTATCTTTGCCAATAATATGTTGGATTCATGTTAAGGTGTATTTTCAAACAAATTTTAAAGGAGAATGTACATAAAATTATATATAATAAAATGTGATTTAATTTATAATATAATCTAATATATCACTGTAATAAATCATAAAAGTACGACAATATGGCGTCAGAGATCAAGGAAATATGTTAAGTTGAAATACTCGCTTTTCTGACAACAATGTGACAGCTGCGGTGCCCTCCTTTGAAATTTCGATTGCAGGCTGGAATAACAGGCTGTTTTTGGGTGCCTGTTTCATGTTAGAGTCAAAATTAATGCTGAATATTGGCCACATGAGTAAGTGACTGTTGTAAAAGTTCATCAATAACCTTGTAGACAGCGTAGATGTTTATAATAGTGCAATTGAACAATATGTTAATGGAGCCTGGCAGGAAGTGAGACAGGCAGCCACTTAACTCAAGGTCCGGAGTGTGTATTTTTAAAGCAGTGGCCTTTTGTTTTCAAGATAACAGGCTCAGTTTTACATCGATCAACTTAGAGTGAAAGATTCATTGTTGCTCGTTATTGTCAGTTCACAGTGTTGTCCTGCGTGTCTTGTACTTCTGCAGTGCTTCTGCAGCCTGCCTGAGCTTCCCCGGATCTGGAGAGGAAGGGGCAGGGAAACAACAACTTGCTTCAACAATATTTTGTATAGTGAAGGATTTTAACCTAATTAATATCACTGTCTATGGCTCCAGCTGTTTGGACTGACAGACTCAGTTTTGGATGCACAATTGCTACATATTGCTCTTTTAAGTTTTGAAAAAAAGGACCCTTGAACCCTTGAAGACCCTTAATTTAAACTTATAAAATATGACGTGTTAAATCTGCTTCACAGGTGCTGGTAGATTTTTTTCCTTTGGACAGAGCCGTGCTACCTGTTTCCTCCTGTTTCCAGTCTTTATGATAAACCGAGCTGGCTGCTGGTTACATCTTTATATTTAGAGTACAAATAGAAAGTGGCATCAATCCTCTCATCTAAAAAGCATATATCCCAAACTGTCCATGTTTTTTTTCTGTAAGATACTGTGCTCACATTACTACATAAATAATTTAACACATGTTCACTGAAAGAGAAAAATGTGGGCTATCTTTATAGGCTCCCTGTGGTTTATTTACAGCCTTTCTGTGGCATGAAAAATACATTGCTAAACTAAACATCTCTTCAGGTTAAGTGTGGAATTCAGAGCTTTTACTTTTAATGAAGTGCTTATACGCTGCCACATTATGACCTTTACCTCACTGAAAGAATTGAATGCATTTAAATGGCAGACTGTATTATCACACAAGTGGATTTTAACATTGTGAAAATGCCAGTGTGATGACTGTTACTGAGTTTGTGAGTAGTTGGCCTCAAGTCATGACTAGCAGCAATTTCCAAGTTGGCATTACAGAGTATGCAGAATTATTTCTGGCCATTATTATCCCGTGGCTCAGATTAAACAACAGAACTGATAACGTGATATTTGGGCATCTGTTGAGTGGGAGATCATTCATCAGTGTGCAATATGGCAGAACATTTTTAAAGTTTGCCTGGTTAAATGAGATACGGACCAAAGGATATTATCTCTTTGACAATGAACCGTGCTGTTATGTAAATGTGTTCACACAGCCCACTGCAACAGGCACACCACAGATGAATGCTTGACTAATATCACTGATACACATGCATGTGATAACACACTCATACACACACACACACACAGACCACTGTGCCAACTTTATTTTTACCCCAGCTCAAGTGATGTGAAATTTAGGTTAAAGCTGCAGAGTGAGTAGGATTCTCACTCTAGGTTTCAGTAGAATTGACCTAAATACCGCATTCAGAGACTTTGCCATATATGGATTGTTCTTTTGTAACACTGCAGTAATAGGAGTGGAAGCTTATGTTGTATTGTTCTTTGTTTTATCTCCTCATCCACTGCGGAGTCATAACACCGAGAGATGCGGGGCTCAGTGCACCTCATGCATGACAACTCATATGCAGTTATGTCTCCTATAAAGTCTGGTGTTATGACCTAAAATTTATATCCAATATAAATACAGGATGGTAGCAACATATAACACAATGCATCATTTTCCTTTTATAGAATTTGAAGAGAATGTGATTTGAATGCAGTAGAACTATTTTAACTATTAAAATACTAGGCAGTGGTTATGGGGGCAGTGTTCAGCTATCACACTGCACAGCTGGCGCTCGGTGTGTGTGAGTCTCGTTTGCTCCACTTTCTCACAACATCTGCAGTGGCACATCAAGATTTTGTTTTGGATTAAATTGTTGTGGTTTGTTATTACATGACACAAAATTTCAGTGTTATTTTAGGACTGGAACCTGCAGTGACTCCCAGTTTGAGTGACAGCTCTTTTAATGCAAAACCTAACTCTAGAGAACAGTTATAAATGTTTTCTGATGCAGGCAAAGGTTTGTTTAGTCAGTAATGTTTGTAAACAAAGCCTATATTTACAGTTATGATTAAACAAACAAATCAACAAAATGCTCATTTTCGTCGATAAGACAAACAATTCAATTATGTTTCAAATGAGAAATGTCAGAATGTTCGATAACATTTTATTTGAAGGCGAGCGCATAAGACTGTCGTTGCACTGTCACAACCATGTCATGACACCTGTCGTGACCAATATGAAGTGTTTATGACTGCTGTCATTCTCTCAATTATGTCATTTATAATGCAAATGAGATGTCTTTCTTTTGAAAACTTAGCATTAACCAAGACGACATAACCTATCAATAACATAACCTGTCTTTGTTATGAACTTCTTTATGTCAACTTGACATTAATCAGGTCAGTAATGTATATCAAATTGACAACTTGGTATTAACCAAGCTAGTAATATGTTTGTTAGAAAAAACAACCAACAACACAACAACAGACTTAAAGAAACTGTTAAGCTTTATGTTTTAACATTACATTAAACTGTCATAACATGATATTATGTGATGTTATGTGATTGACGTCGGCTGTCATGAGACCATTACAAGTGTGCCATGAATAATTTCATGGACTAAGTGGCACCATTTGGACCTATAAAGACAGCTTGAAGACAGAGTGCAGTATGAAAGTGAGTTAGCTTACAGTGTTTACTGATGGACAGTTAGCGGTTAGCTCGCTAATTTGTTACTAAAGTGGGCTAACCTCTGTCTGCTGTCGTCTGTAGCCGCTATTAGCTTGTTAGCTCAGCTAGATGTGGAGCTAAAACAGACTGCATCCAGCAGATGTTAAAATGTATTTTTTTATTTTTTTATTTTAATCTAATCAATAAAACTCTGAATTTAACACTTTTTTCCCCTGGAGCTCATGATAGCAGTAGCTAAGTAGTGAACAACATATGAGACATAAAGCTAAACAGTTTCTTGAAGTTTGATCATGTGAAGTTGTCATAACAAATACATTGTTGTCTTGGTTAATGTCAAGTTGTCATAACAAATACATTGTTGTCTTGGTTAATATTAAGTTGTCACAACAAATTCAACATTGCCTTGATTTAAGTCAAACTGTCATAACAAAGACACGTCAACTTTGCATTAAAAATGACATAACTGACCGAATGACACAAATACTCCTTTAAAGTCATCCATCTCAACAGTTCAGAGTTGTCTTAACTTTAATGCACAGCTCTTGTTTTTATTAAGCTTTTCCATTGCTGTTTTTTTCTCATCACTGCAATCTTTCAGTCAATGCACTGATGACATCTTACAGTCAGTGTCTGAGTCAGGCACTGACGTCTGCATTGTTTGTGTGTGTGTGTGTGTGTGTGTGTGTGTGTGTGCTTTTTTTTTTTTTTTTTACCAGACAGCTAGAGCTAATTTTGCCAGAGCACATTCTTTATATTCAATGAGTTAATATAAGATGCTGCTTGTATTGCTGCTTATACATAATCTACAGATACATGTCTTATATGTACTTTTTGAAAAACCAAATCATTAATGAGGCATGCTTTAGTCCAACAGTTTTTATCATGTGGTCATGCCTCTGTGGCTGCAGCTTCCTTGATTTGCAAAGGTGCGCTTGTTTTTAGTGTGCTGCTTTACATTCACTGGTCACGTTAGCTGGAGGTTTGAATGTACTTTATGTTACGTGACAGCTGAAATCTGCCTCGTGTGAGAAACATTATTTAAGCAAATTCATATCATAGTTCTGATCTGTCTTTACCAGTCATACCAGTCGTACCACTCATTCATCGCCGCTTATTTCTATATTTATAGATAGGCAGAAGATGAGTACCTCTTCCGCCATGGCAAATATACAGTCTAAGTCTTTTTAAAAGCAGCAGTGCCACAGTGCAGAAATCTGAGCAACTACTTTTATAGAAGTATTAGCATTTAAAAATACTTGAATGTCCAGTGTGAAAGATTTACAGGGATTTATAGGCAGACTATTGCAGAAATGCAGAATTGCAGAAATCATTAGTGTATAAACATCTGAAAATAAGAATTGTTGTGTTTTTGTTACTTTACATCGAGTCCAACCACCATGTTGCACTGCCAGGTTTCTATAGTAGCCCGGAATGGACAAACCAAACACCAGCTTCAAGTACAGCCTTTGGCGTTTTGTGTGAGTTTCATGGCCGCGGTAGTTTCACATGCTTTCTTCACGCTTGAAAGGGGAGGGGGAGGTGACGTGTTTAGAGCCTGCAGGCTCACTGAGATGCAACTAAATCCTTTACACTGGTTCTTCAAAGTAACAGTACTCATTATGCAGAATGGCCCATTATAGAGTAATGTATATTATATTATTTTAATAGCCAATGTTTATTGATCCACTAAAATTTACATTATGTTAATATTTCAGCTGGTAAAGGTGGGGCTTATTTTTATTTATTTATTTTTTTACAATATATACTGCCAAGGGATTCATAACATCTTATCTTAATCCATTATAATAATACATTTAATTTATTTGTTTCTTATATTTTGTATAAATGATCTGAATCTACAAAGAAAATCAAATCAAGTTTATTGATGTAGTATGTTTAAAAACAGCCAGAGTTGATGAAAGTGCTGTACAAATCAAAGTGAACGGTACAACAATAAAGTGAAAAATTACATCAGTAGCAAAAAGGCACAACTAGTAGTAAAGGGGTGCAATAACAACAAATGGCTATGATAAAATGCATAGCAATATCAAAATATATGCAAGATCTGAAACTGGAGCAGAATAAAACCTGCAAGATGAATTTATGAAGAAAAGGAATAATATGCTCATAATAATATAGTGGAGTAAAAGGCACAATATTGTTGTAGAGTAGAAGAGCAAAGTTGCAGAAAATGGAAATACTCAAGTGAAGTAAGAGTATTTTTTGAGTAAATGTACTGAGTTTCTTCCTACCACTGTGTGTATGCTGTGCATGGTTTTTATATCGATGCTGGTTCCAAATTCAGATGTCTGTTGGGAGGGGTGAACGCTGTCGAACGTGGGATCTGTGTGACTCCCTGGTGAGAAGAACAACCAAATGGGATTTGCAAACAGGAAACTGGAAGGATGACTTACAGCTTTCCTCTTGTCCAAACTCACAGCATAGAGCAAACACAGTCCCTGCGAGACTCCGGCTCCCTTTGTCTCCCGTCTCTGTCTCTCTGTGCTCTTCTGTCTCTTTCGCTCTCATCCTCTCCCTCTCCTTCTCCCTGTCAGAGCAGCGAGAAGAGGAAATAGCGCAGCAGAGGGGAGGAGTGTTGTAACTTAATTTACCCTGCCTGTTGAGTACATGCTTGAGTACTTGAACTCTAGAAGAAACTCAGATGTTTATAAACCAGTCCTGTTAATCGTATCCAGTGGAGATTTTTTTCCTCCTGGGGAAATGATAGTGAAGAAAATGTTTTGCATGCATGTAAACATGGTAAACTTCAACCTGTAGACTGCCTCTGAGGTAAGAGGATGTATTATAAATGAGACGTACGTGCAAAGTAGTTGACGTTTTCTGTGATGTTGCAATGTCTCCTCTTGAGGCTTCCTGTACTGCGCCCCTGCAGCACAGCTTTATCAGCCCACTACTGTCAGCCAGCCTGGTAACAACGCTGGAGAGTCACAGGCACACATACATGTGCACACACATACTGAAACGTTGCTCAAGGCCGAGTTACTTTGCTCCTCTTCTTCTCTATGAGGTATTGTAGAAATACTATTCTGTTAGGAGGTGTTTATGGATGTGCGTGGGTGCTTTCTGCATCAATCTAGGTGTGTAGTTTCTAGCTTTTTTTGTGCTTAAATGTGCAGTAAAAGAAACCAACTACTTTTTCTTCCAGTTTTATAAAAAGCCCAAACACGGAAAGCCTGGATGAGTTGTCACTGAGGGCCCGTGCAGAGCGCCATGTCATCCTGGAATGTGTCCAGGGATATTTTAATCACAGCGGAGCTCAGCACAAGACAGTGGAGATCATATCAGCACATTAAAGCTGGGTTGCACCAACATTTTTTTTAATCCGATTAAATCACAGTTCAACTTTAAATTAAGTTGTTGCACCAGTCTTTTAAACTAGGTTGAAACTCAGAAAGATTCAATTTAAACCTCCCTTTAAGCCCGAGTTTAGATTTTATTCTAAATCAAGATTACATTTATTTATGTTGCACAAAAACTGTAAATGTCAAAACTGTTAACTGGTCGAGTATTAACTCTAAGCTTAGACTTGAAGAGCTTAAACTTTTAAAGGGATTGCGAGAAACAATCAAGTTTCTCAAAGAAAGTCAAGGGACAGACTCAACCCAACTGAGTTTTATGAATTTGTCTCTGCTTTCTTTTAATTCACCATGCTGTTGTTCTTTTTAATCTTCTATTATTTTTTGCCATATTGCTCCATTAATATGGCCAACAAGTTTTTCTCATTGGAGGAGAAATTATAGAGCTTCTCTACTGAGCTGTAATGACCAGGCTAACTAGGCTAGCAAACCTTTCAGCTATCTAGCAAACACTGCAACTTTTTTTTAAAAGAAATTCAGAGCAATAAAAAATTCACAGTTTCCCCCTTCTGTTATACTTGCTAGGTTCAAATTGCAGGAGAATTTATTTTGTAATTTGAGCAATTAAAAATTGTGATTAAAATGTGTAAAAAAAATGTGGGTAGTCCTGATTAAACTATATTTTCTAAACTCAGTAAACTTTATTTTTTAATCATGCAACAGAGCTCTGTTAGTCTTAGAACCCACTAACAGTGAGGGAAGCACAGACTTTGGTTTTGGAGGCTGCAGATTACTGGTAGGTTAGCAACCACAACTCAATCTTACAATCTCTGCAGATAACGGAAGCTTGAGTTACTCCATTGTGTATTTCGTTTTTGACCGGGTTTTATTGCAGGGGTGTGATTTCCCTGCAGAATGGAGGGAGCTCCACCTCATTTGGGAAGGTACAGTAACTAGGCCAAGGGAGGTTCACGTATTCTTGTGTATCTGTGACTCAGCTGTTGTCTGAGACCACGTTTCCTGCAGTGGATATAAATTAATGCGAAGTTTACAGACTTCCCTCCACTTTACTTCCTCTCCCAGCGTGTGCCTCTGGCTGTCCACTTTGACTCATTTTCAGATTTACTTCAGTGAACTCACGGTCACAGCGTAGTTAGATTAGTTTGGACTTGACTTGTCTGTATTGAATGTCAGTGTGTTGAAGATAAGGGTAACAGGGCACAGGGGTCACATCAATTCAAAAAACGAGAGCAGGCTGGCTGACAGCACAATATTTTCCCCAAGACACAAAGCATACTATACTCATGAACCCTGCCCTGTTATCTCTTTGTTCCTCTTGCGTCGCTATTGAGAGAGACTGCCACTCTCCTCTATTCTCTTTTATGTCTTGTCCTCTCTCCTAGTCAATCTTTCACTCACCAAACTCACTACAGTATCTCTCCCTCTCACATTTACCAGCAGCAGCACCAACTCATTCTGTCATTCTCATGTCACCACAGACTATCTCACTCACCATCACGCTCGAGAAACTGGAACTCACTCTCTTTATTTTTGCTCTCCTCCCCTACTCTTTTTTGCCCTACCCCAAGCTTGTGCTCCCTTTCGTGCTTTTTCATTTCACACTCTATCTGCCCTTTCCTCTTTCTATCAGCTTAGCTCACTGACAGAGCCTGTCACCATGACATGCATCCTGCCAGCTGAAGGCGATGCATCACAGCCACGACACTTTGCACCACATCAAAACAAGTTGCTCCAGCATAGGGCTGGAAAGACCACGCATAATAACGACAGATCTCAAGCACCTTCTTAATGCTCATCTGCACCAGTTCCTCTTTTCAAGAACAGATATACTGTATGTGGTGGGCAGAAAATAAAGAAGCAGAGAGGTGGTGGTAGGAAGAGACAAATAAACAGAATTAAGAGGAGGTGGGAGGTGATAAAGACAGGAAGAGTAATAAAAATGATGAGAAAAGTGAAAATGAAAACGAACAGGGAGAGTTGGATGATAGTGGAAGAGAAACAAAACAGAAAAACAGAACCAACAAAAAACATTAGGTAACGGAGAGAAGAGACAAAGATGGATGTGGTTAAGATACAGATGGGTGTGGAGAGAAAGAAAATCGTGTATAAAATAGAGGAAGAGGCAGGGATAGATAGTGAGAAACGAAAACAAACTAAGAGAAATGGCTCCATGATGGATGGTTTGTTGGGATAGAGCGCAGCCAGGATCAAAATCAAATTAATTACTTAGCACAATAATGTTCAGGATGTCAGAGGAACATCCATACTGCACGTGAGAACCAATAACAAAAGGAATCATGATTAGAGAGGGAGACATTAAAGGGATAGTTGGTTATTTGACATAGGGTTGCATGAGGTACTGATCGATACTGAGTATATTACCTGCTGACAATGGCAATTGATGCATTCAGTGTGGAGAAGCAGAGAGGAGTACCAGCATGGAAGCTAAGCAATGAACTGCTGTGGACAGGATCAGCAGCAAAACACATTTTAGCCACCTGAAAAAGGCCCACATAAACAAACCAATTTCAAAAGTTTAGATTAGTATTTAAACCTTTTTTTTTTTTAAAGGGCACGGTGTATTCCTAAACACAAGCTTCACTCTGCCAACCAGCCACATCCTTCAATAGAAAAGTACACAGTCAAAACAAGTAAAGAGCTAATAACATTGGCCAAGCATGAGAGATGCAACCATAAATTTGTCTGAAATATGAATGATTGTTTCAGGTAACAAAAAAAACAAACATAATACAAACAGAGAATTGTATAAAAAGTTCCTAGAATATTTGGAAAATGCAGCATTCGCAAGAAATAATCTGCTTAAAAT
>JAJHUR010094525.1:0-13019 GCA_027495735.1 Lutjanus campechanus | reverse complement strand
CCCCGCCCCCCCCCCCCCCCAAAAAAAAAAGCATATTGTTGTAACATTTCAGTTTTTTATACAAAATGAACATTATTTTAAACTTTGGACATAGTCAGGCTAGTCAGTTTCTCACTATTATCAGCACTAATGCTATGCTAGGCTAACTGCTTTCTGGCGTTTAGCTTTATAGATGAAGCACAGTGATCTTCATCTCATTTTGGAAAGCAAATAAATTATCTTCCCAAACTGTCTAACTCTCTCTGCCATGATGTTCGACCATCCAAAAAACACTTTGGCAGAAGCAATAAGGGCCAGTATGCTGCTTCCAAAGTCCTTGTCGCAACTGGTCATACCAGACCGAGTGAGGTTGTAACAGCAAAACCCTGAGTGTATTAAGTTGAGCATGTTACATTTCTCATGAATTCAACATTTAATCTGCAGTTGGAAGAATTTGCAAATTTGTCTTTCAAAAGTTATGTAGTCTCACTTTAACTTTTCAAAAGGCAAAAAGGACATTATACCATCTGTTGACCCAACAACCATTTAAAAGACTACAATTAATCATTTTCCCACACTAGACATTTGCAGACCCAAACCTTTTTTTTAACTTTTTGTTAATTGTTTGCTAACGCACATCAACAAGCTAGTGTTCACTCTCAATCCGCTTCTCTGCAGGAGCTGTCATGTGCCTGAGTGACTTCCAATGGGCCAGAGTACCCCACTTGAGTCCAGGCGTGTATCTGTGTCCTTATGTCAACTCACTGAGCTGCTGCTTGTGGCAAAGAGACTAGGGGGAAACAGCTTTGCTTTTGAACTGGAGAAAAAAAAAACATCCATCTTAGCCAGGCCTGTTTTCTGCTCATAATTAGCCACGACAAGGAAAGGGAAGAAAACCTATTATGTCGGCCAGAGTGTCGCTGCCACGTTTCATTACGCCTCTTAAGAACTCCAGTCCAGCCTTTGAGCTCAGGGCAGTGTTTGATGATGACTGAGAGTCTGCTGCTCAAATGTTTCAATTTGTCATTTGTGCATACAGAGTAGCTGTGAAAAGCTTCACCCTCGTCTCTTTTTATTAGCCAAAACATTTCTTCTCCTTCACAACATTACATCAGTTTCTGTGTTCATTAGCGCGAGTCAGTGAATGGACAGAACATCAACAGAGAGACAGGCAGCTCTTTTCATGTCACACATACAGATCCATAGCTTTTTTTCCACTTTGAAATGGCCTCTTGTAACCCTGTTTGTTCCTCAGTAAACCACATATCTCTTTTATTCCACTTAATGCGTTTTCAGGCAAAGGAAGAGTGTGTCATGCAACTTTCAATTACTCCCTGAATGCCCTGAAAGCAGAACAGCAGCAGATAATTTGTCATGCTGTTAAGAAAGCAGACTGACATGCACATTTCTTCTCCAGGCAAATTTACTTGTCCTCTACTGCGCTGAATTTCCCACTGAGGTTATTTCATGGCGCTTCTGCTGTAGTGGCCTGGATTCCAGGTAGACAGAACAACCAGTGGGGTGTGAAGTCCTTTCCTCATTAGAGGTAACAGTATATCCTGCTTTCCAGCGGTACTTGAGGAAATGTACACATGGAAGAGAGAGGTCTTTGTTAACGTGCATCAGTATGGACATTGTGGCCCACATTCACTGAAGTTTTGCAGAGGGAATTAATGTGCACTGTATCACCGAGCTGACCTGATCACAATGGCAGGCTATCCACTGACTGCGTGCAGTGAGAGGAAAGCTGACAAGAGTGCTGGTTTAATAAAAAATGCAGCCTCTTTCCAGCTGCCACGGTCGTACATATCACTGCTATAGAGAACTCAAAGCACCAGTTTAGTTGTTCTTTTTTTTAAAGCTTTAATTGAAGGGATTACATTGATGAAAATAAAATGGTGCACCTCTCTTTTACTGTAGCACATGTTAAAAGCATAAAAGATGCGGTCATTTAAAACATTTGCTATCATTGTTGTAGTCACAAAAGCAGCTGAGAAGGAATACAGGTTTTCTATTCATAAATTTCAGATCAGAGTTCCCTCCTTTTACAAATGGCGCTTTTTCACTGGCACTTTTGGCTGCGCTGAGTCAATCCATGCTGCGCATCCAAGTGGGTTTCAGTGACATCTCGCCGATTTCAGCCAACCCATGATGACCCTCCCTGAAAACAAGCATATTGCAAGACTCATCTCACGTTTGTCTTTTTTTTTTTAGCATCGCAACGCTTATTCAATTATTAAATTATTCATCAATTGTTTTGTCAGTCTGTTAATCATTTTGAGTTATCTTTTAATAAGAAATGCCCAAATTTTCCAATTTCTGCCTCTCAAATATTGAATATTTTCTTTTTTCTTTCATTATCACAGTAAACTGAATATCTTTGTCTTTTGGACACAAGACATTTGAGAACATCAACATGGGCTTTCGAAAATAGTTGCACCAGACCAAGTTAAGGCCTTTGAAGGTCGTAGTCTCACTCGCCCTCAAGATTCTCCAGTCTTCTTCCCTGTAGATATCACTTAAATGTGCTCGGTAGAATCTTGAAAAATCCCTGATTTGAATGCAGCTTGACTTTCCTGCGTGTTTGTTGGCTGAGTTTACTGCTGTAGGTGTCCATATAGTATCGGCAAGGGAGCTGAGGAGAGACATGTTGACAAGCTGTACTGACAGGTCTCCTGTAGCAATGATGCCATGCACAAAGAATAGATTTCATCACCTGACAACTGACAGAGTCTGACAACTGACACACACACACATTCTGTACAAATCAGGTAGAGAAGGAACCGCTGTTGGTACTTTTTCCCTGATGTTACTCCTTCAACAAGGCAATGTTGCCTCCAACACACTGTTGCCATATAATATCTGGTATCTGACATGCTGACAAAATCAATCACCCATCACTGAAAATAGGCTTTTGTGTTTCTCACATTCTGAAGCTGCATTTCCAAAGCTTGTTATTTCCCAACAAATACTGCAGCTGAATAGAAAAACAGATCTAATTTTGTCAAATTCTCCAGCCCAGACTTCACAGGGCCACTCTGAGTGGATGGATGGAGGACTGCCGAGTTTTCAGATTTACGTCAAACACATCATCCACAGGAGGTGTCTGCCAAAAGCCGCTTTTGTCCAAAGTGACCTAATCACATTAGCAACACAATGTTGGACTAATTGCAAACAAAGCAAGAGCAATTAGCGGCGCCCATGGCCCTGTTCTGAGCCGGCACTGTGTTACTCATTGAACAGTCTCTATTGATTCCCCACGGCCATCAGACGGACACCCACGGCTCTTTGGTTCCTTTCGGCCACAAAAACACCTCTTTACTGGCTGACAAGTAGAGCTCACCCAGAGCTGTGCAGCTGCAGTCAAGTTCTGTACCTATTGTGTTTGTGTCATGTCAGTTCATGTCACACGGTCCAGCTGCTGTCTCTTATACACATCTAGATGTGTATAAGAGACAGGTGTTGGGTTTGTCCATTCTGGGCTACTGTAGAAACATGGCGAGCTTCGTGAAAGAGGACCTGCACCCTCTGATATAAACAACTCATTCTGACGTAACAAAAACACACAAATATTTATTATGTTTTTATTTGTGTATGATTATTGTCCATTGCAATTGTGAAGCGACCTTGGGTTTCTTGAAAGGCGCTATATAAAATTGATTTATTATTATTATTATTATTATTATTATTATCATTATTATCATTATTATTATTATTCATTTCTGCGGCAATAAATCCCTATAAATCTTACACACTGGACCTTACATTGACTAAATTAAATGAGACTGTACTTAAATCCAGTCATGATGCAGAATACAAACACAGCTAAACTCCTGCTAAAGCTAATGTAACTAGATGGCACATCTCAGTAGCTGCCACATCAGCTTAATAATTAATCACTAGTTTAGAAATGGCAGCAATTGCACCTCATTTGACATTCTTCAGTCTGACTGAGCCATTTGTTGAATAAGGAAACGTAAAATGAGAGAAAAAAATGCATTTAGTATCTTATTAATTATTAATGATTAATCAGTTGTTAGAATTTTCAACAATGGCATAAGGAAAATGCCAAAATTTGCAACCCTGTCCGGTGGCGACCTCTAGTGGGCATAGTAATCATGACAGAGGAAGTATAAAGACTGAGGAAGTCCGCATAAGTTTGGGTTCCTGTGTAAAACAAAAAGTCACTGTCCAGTTTGCCTGTCGCTGCTGGTACTCTCCACCAGTCATATATGTGGAGTTGGCAGTTGACCTAGTCCGTTGATTAGGCATGAGGATGTGTTGACTATTTTTTAGATATTGTGTGGGTTCTCTGATTTTTTGGGGGGGGTTAAACAATCAGCCTACAAAAAAGCCTAAATTTAAGGCAACTTGCATAACATATGGCACAGTGGAATACTTCCTATACGTGCTAGCCAGTCTGAAAAGTTTAAACCTTTTTTCCTCAACTTCGCTGCTTCTACTGCTCCCTGCCTTTTTAGGGCAGTATATTGCAACGTACATACATTTGATGCTTGGTCCATTTATTATTATATATCACTGAATGTTCTCAGTGACTTCAGAATGTTCAGAATGCAAGAAATGTAAATAATTAATCAGTGAAGTAAGATCTCCTGCAAGACTTTAAAGAAAAATCCAATTTCATTAGAATTCAATCTTGTATCTGATTTAGGCTGATTAGTGTGTTTGGTTGTGATTGATGTCATCAGACCTGTAGTAAATTTGCTCCTCTGCTGGCAGAAAACACTGTTTTTCTCATGTTTTACATGAATAGAGGAGAGCTGAATCATTAACCAGACTGGCTGTTTCTGGGGTTTTATTGCATTTCTGTCAGAAGAAATGCAGACTATCGCTGCCCTGCCGCTGTTTTGGCAGACAAGAAGCTACAATTTACACACCATGTTGCTCCCAATGCTTGTAAAGGACTAAGATGTTGAAATATGATGTTAACAGGAGCCTTCCTCCATTAAATCTATCCTTCACACTGCAAAACACAACTGACATTTTTGTTTCAATTATGTCAAGTAGTTTGAGATTGTAAGACTCATTACTAGCTTAAATAACTACGACATTATCCATTTTGTGTCAGGCCCTCATCCCTAATCAATACCCACAGCACTTATCACCAGAGATGTAAGAACAGGCTTATAGATTGCACCACTTTGTGCAGTGATTATTGATCTGTTATTTCCTTTCCTCAAGTCCGCTCAGCTCTTAAAAAGAAACTGAGAAAATTAGGGCAACATTTTAGTCCTGTAGCTTTGCAGAGCCAGTTTTGTCAAAGCTCAAGCATTAAAAGAGAAATATGTAGTATATCTACCATACTAAATCATAAAACAACCACGATATGTTATCAGAGATTAAACGAAACATAATAGGTTGAAATACAGATTTACAGCTAATTTCTCCATTCTGGTGCAGAACGTCTGTTCTTGTTTTGGCCAAACTTCACTTATTCACTTTAAATGAAAATTTAATTAATACTGAATGTTCACAGAATGAGTTAATGTGAATGTGTTTATGAATCATAAAAAAACATTAATATTTTAGAAGGAGCAGCTGTTTTTTAATGGTTACATTGAGCAGGCCGAAAAGTGTACTCTACAAGAATTGAAATGCAACGCTTTAGTTTTTGCTCCAGTTTTTCATGCATGGAAGTAAAAGATCTAGTATGACTTCTTAGCACGTGGAAATGTTTATTTCTCTCAAATTTTATTAACACATTTGTTAAAATCTGCGTTCGTGAGCACTTCTCCTTTGCCAAGATAATAAATGCATCTGACAGGTGTGGCATATAGAGATGCTGATTAAACAGCAGGATTGTTGCACAGGTGAACCTTAGACTGGTCACGACAAAAGGCCACTCAAAAATAGCACATTTATCTTGAAAAATATTAGGCACTGAACTATGGTTATTTAACGTAGGGCTGCAGAATTTTATTCCCAAGAGGGCAAAGTCAAGACCCACCCTACTCTGTCTCTGATTGGCTATTCCTTGTTGCCTTCGTTGGTTGGTTAGGCTTAGGCATGAGGATTAATTGGTTAGGGTAAGAATATCATTGTAAGCCAATCAGAGACAGAGTAGGGCGAGTCATGACTTTGCCCCACCGGGAAAAGAAATTGCTATTTGTGACCTAGTGGCAAATAGTCATAGTTTAGTGCTTAATAAATGTTTTCAAGATAAAACTGCACAAAAATAAATCCTTTGTCTGTCTAAAAGAAGTCTTAGATTGTTAACTTCAACTCATGAAAAATGGGGGCAAAAACAAAAGTGACACAAGTGACCACAAAGTGTTTTTGATCTGTTGTGTCCAGTGCTACTGGACTAAATCTTACAAATCTTCTCATACAGGGAAAGCTGAAAAATTAAATCACTGTTTGTTGTTTCCAGAGCTCACACAGATTCAGGTTTTTCATTAATGTGACAGTTACAAACTTGAAAATGCTCTGATAAATGTTTTTCAAGCATAAAGCAGTTGGAAACACATTTAACATCTGTGTCTGAATGATATAGAAGCCCAAGCAGCTTTTTTCTTCTGTGTAAATAAGCTTGCGTAGGAGCGTTTCCTCACACCGACTAAGAAGTGACAGCCCTGATGCAAGAAACAGGCAAACAAATTAGCTACAAAAGCACCCAAACCACTTCCTGAACAAGAGGTCAGGCCCCTGTTTCCAGTCGCAGAGCTTTCCCAGAGTTCCTTTCACCACCATTCTCTCTCTGGGGCACGTCTACATCCCAAACCACCAAGCCTCTCCGTAACTGCTGCGTAGACGTGAACTGTATTTCTCACTATAAGGAAATATGTGTGTCTGTGTAAAAGGGACTTCTGGGAGTCCCCGTGGTGCCAGGGGAAATATTCAATTTCTGTCTACAGCCAAATATAAATGAGATCAAGTCCGACATCTTATCATCTCAGCCTCTTTCCAGATCAGATTACAGCTCGCCAATCAGACTCCATGCATATTTATTCTAGGATTTAACCAATACCCTATAAGAAGGGATGTGGGAAGCCTAAAGTGAGCAGAGTAACAATAACACACAAGGCAACAGTAAACATGTCATCTCCCATGAGTGATGGCGTCACTGTCTGGGCCAATTGGGAACAAATGTGTGTGAGCAGGAGTTATGGAGAATTCAGCTTTTAAGACAAACAGTGGTTCTGAACAGAGACATTCAGCAGACAAGGCACAAAGTTTTGAGTGAATGTAACAAACCTTTGCTTAATGCTCATGTTTGTGATTAGCCTGAAAGAGTTGTGGACTCGAGACACATGACTTGGACTTGAGTCAGACTGGAGTCACAGACTCGATTTGACAAAATCAAAAAAGACTTGCAACTGGACTTTTGGACTGGGTTTTATTACCAGTGACTCATGACTTCACTTGGATTTGAGCCTTTTGACTTGAAAATAATTAATAATTTCTAAATGAAAGATTAAAAAGTCTGTTAATTAAAAAGTCAGCCACAAATCAATTAATATCCCTTCACTTCCTGAATCGGCTAACTAAAATCCTATTCATTCTCAGTAAATCAACATACAATTCCCCAAATCCACTTTGTTTGAACCAATCCGACAGCATCCAATTAAGTTGCAGGAGAGAAACATGGAGAACTAACTTCATGTTACTGAGCTCCAGTTGGAAAAAATGATATCAAAGACAATATAATTTACAATTCATATATACAAACGTGCGGGTCAAAAATTACAGACGCACTGTTGCGTTCTTTCTCACATTACAGTTGAACAGTCACTAAAACTGGTTCCTGAAAACATTTTAAGTGAGAAATAGGCGATGTAATAACAGCATCTTGATCCATATTTGGTTGGCACTGCCTAGTTTTACAGCTTCATCTGAATTTCGGGAGGCTCCATTGGAAACCACACACACATTGGTGGCTGCCTGGTCGCAATCTTTCTCATACTACAACTAAACAACACACCAAATCGTTTCTGAAAACCTTTTATGTGAGAAATAGGCAATGCAGTAACAAGATTTTGATCAATAGTGTGTAGTTTGACAGTGTGCTAACCCAAACCAATCATAGCTTAGCAACAATAACTCAAGACTAGCTTTTTAGCCTCCAGGAATTGCTTAAACTGTGTTCATCTGCTCTAAGAAATTCCATGGTGGCGCTTATGCAAGTGGCAGCCTTCCCAATAAAGTATCAATTTATCTAACTATCCATCTATCATCTATCAATCATCCATCCATCCATCATCTAATCTAGCTTTCACTACAATGATTACCTTCTGTTGTAACTGAGAGTTAAAGCCAAGGAGAATTTCATGAACTTACAAAGTTAGATTACTAACATTACTAGTATGCATAATATTTCCCTATTGTGTAGAACTTGGGATGCTATCCAAGTTTGTGCTGCACTCAAGGCAGCAGCCGCGGCCAGTGTTACCCAGGATAGCATGATGTTTGCCAAACACCACATCAGTTAGTCATCATCTTAAAGCCTTTTCTTTTGCAACATTAAAAGTGAAAATATGGGCGGACGTTTAGCTCAGTGGGTAGAGCGTCCGACCCATGTATGGAGGCTGTAGTCCTCTGCAGTGGCCGCTGGTTCGACTCCCGCCTTCGGCCCTTTGCTGCGTGTCATCTCCTCTCTCTCTCTGCCCCGTTTCCTGTCTACTCTTCAGCCTGTCTCTTATACACATCTAGATGTGTATAAGAGACAGCTGCAATACAAGAACAGAGCTGTTTGTTCCATATCTCCTACATGATTCATCAGCTAGTTGGATGCTGACTTTCTGTGTTGAACCTGTTAGTTTTAGACTCGGTGTTTTAGCATGATATCATGTGCGTACTACAGTCCGTTTTACAAGATTATTCTTTAAAACAAGTCAGCTGGATACATTTGAAAGTCAGCCAGGGACAACAGGGCAACAACCGATAGAGCTAGCGTCAGCTTAATTAGCTAGCTAGCTAAAGCTGATCAAATCTGCCAGTAATAGTCATCTCAGTTGGCAAAGTCAATACTTTAGAGAGCTAGAGAGCTGTTTTTGTGTATCATCTGAAATCAAGGGCCCATTGTTTCATACATTACTAATTGTGAGTGGTAAATCTGCCACAGTTATCATAATAAACTGCACATGAGTCATCTGGGAATGGAAGGCTTGACAGCCATGGCAACTGTGTCTAAAGGGGAAGGGGCTTCACAAACGGTCAGTTGGGCCAACAGCTATCTGCTCTGCTCTTCTTTGTTGTGAGTCATTGCTTTCTGCTTAGCTGCTTAGCTTCAGAGTGATTAGAAAAAAGATGTAACATGCATTCTTCCACCATACATATTCTTGTAATACCAGGACTATGTAGCTCTAAACTACAATACAAGAACAATGCTGTTTGTTGTTTCCATGTGTTCTGCATGACGTAGCTGTTGAGGATGCTGACTGTGTGGGACCTGTGGCTTTTGCCTTAGTCTCAGTCTTGCATGATCTTTTGTATGTAGCCATCACTGGAGCATATGTCTAAAGAGTATCCTTTTAAACTAGTCAGCTGGATACATTAAAAACATTTTCAATCGGCTCCTGGAGAAAACGGTAGCTTAATAACTCAGTTGGCACAGTCGATACCGTAGAGAGCTTGAGAGCCGCTTTTGTGTGTCATCTGAAATCAAGGACCCATTGTTTCATAAATTACAACTTGTGAGTGGTAAATCTGCCTCCATTATCATCATAACTGCATATGAGTCATGATATGGTAAAGGTTGACAGCCATAGCAACTGTAACTACAGGGGAAGGGGCTTTGTAAATGGTCAGTTGAGCCATCAGCTATCTGCCTTGCTCTTCTTTGTTGTGAGTCATTTCTTTCCATGCTGCTTAGCTTCACACTATTCAGAAAATACAAGTATGTGCATCCTTGAGGAACAATATCTTTTCCCAAATTATGAAACCAGTAACGTGGAAAGAAATCTCATCATTTCTTTTGTTCTCCTCATCAGCTTACAGCTGACCAATTACCAGGCTCTTCTTCTCCATGATACCTAAACTTGTTACTGAGGTTTGCAGATTCCTGGTTATACGCCATTTTAATTAATGAGATGTTGGGCATAATCAGCACAACTGCTCTTCTGAGAATAATAGACCGCTTTCCATTTTCAGCCAGGCTTAATTAGTCATCAGCCATGAGATAATTAATAATTAGGCCTTTTTCCATAAACAGTAGCTAAATTAGATGTTTTAAATGAACATCCTTTGAGCACTGAGGGTTTTGTATGAACCCTGACTTATATGCCAACCTGCCCAAAGTAGACCAAATGAATTATCACTTGAGCTGTACTATATTGTCGTCATAATAGACAAAAATCTTACATTTCAAAGGATCACCCAGTGTTGCCCAGGAGAACCCCAGCAGTGAAAATTAATGTATCTCTCCTAATATCAGTGTGAGCAGCCTTCAGTCTGTGGCTGGCAGACAACCATTTCAGTTTGTTGTGCGGAGAACACAATCCCTGCGTCACAAGATGGCATTTTGGCAGCTAGATTGGTTTTGCTGCCTCAAGCCAAGTTCTTATAATAAATCAAACTGCAATTAAACCATCAGGCGCAGTGTTTTACTCTCCTGAGCCATTAAATCGTTTCCTCTATAAATCTCTAACGCAGAGGGATTAGCTGCAATCATGAGCGGTGTAATTACGCCGGTAATGTTGGTCAGGCAGAGAAAGATAATCTTTGCATTGTGTTGACATATTGGTAGACAATTAACTGAGCCCTGTTATAGGAAGTCGGGCTGCCTTGTATATAAACATAAACATGTACTATAATGAGACATTAACTATGATAAAAATGTCAGGCTTTGTGTAGTATGAAAGATGTCACTTGTAGTGGTGAACCCACAAATTGTACTGGTCTTCTGAGCTCTTCAGAGAGTTTAGCATTTTTCACCTCATTGATTTGGTTTTGTGACCCACAACTAAACATACAGTGCACTAACTTATCACCAAAGGGCAGCTAGTGAAGTCGGGCATTTAGCAGCTGAAGAGCCAAATATTTCTAGGAAGGTGTTGGAGACCAAAACAGAGCTAAAAGAGAGTCAATAATGGATTTACATCTGTCAGCTCACTAGGAGCAAGACTCTATATGACCCTCCCAACATCCCTAAACAGGGAAGTTCATGGTCACCATCTTAAAGGGAACTCCACTGATTTTACACATCAATGTCTGTACTACTGCATATGATAAAAGCTGCATAAGGTGATGTCACTTGAGTTCGTTTCGATTGCGGCTGAAAACCACAAATTTAAAAATGAAAAAAATCTGCAGGTGTGGATTTGAAAAGAAGTAGCTTGGTCCTCATCTACTAGCATAGCACAGTTGAATCGCATCATGGGTAATGTAGGCATCAGATTTTGACATTAAAAAAAAAGAATGTGTGAAAGAAAATGGACCATATCTATGGTTCTCATAGAAGAACTATCTATAGTTCATCTAATCAAAATTAGTTTTCAACATTTGAGATTTAACTTAATTTGAAGTAGATGACCTGCTGTCGTTAGCTCCCACAGTTATTCAATAATAATTTGGCTACACAGCCGAGATTTGACTCAGCTAATGAAATTATTTGTGTCTTCAGAGCAGCTCCATCTCTGGGAAATGACTATCTGACCGCAGGGAGCTAGACAACATATTGTAAACACATCATGGGAAAAGATTCAATTCTCAATGATAAATGCACCAAAATGTCAAACAAACAAACTGCATCAAAAAAGAGAATCAACACAACATAAAAACCAAACACAATTTGAAGCAAAATCAAAGCGAGTCCCCAGGACAAACAGATGGTCATTTGAGTTGGTCCCAGGAAACTGAAAAAATCCTGCGTGATGTTATATGGTTGTACAGGCTGTATTTGTGCATTTTAAAACGGTAGTAAAATGCAACACACACATGAATGTAGCAGTAATATTAATCCAAAAACATCAGAAATATTTATAAAACATTGACAGGGACCATTTTACTGCAAAATGCTTTACTTTTTATACTTAAAGTACATTTTACTATCATACTAGCATAATTTGATCTTAATAAGGTATAGAATGCAGAGCTTTTACTTGTACTAGAGTATTATTGTGTTGGTATTAGGCTGTGAGTATTCAGGTCCATTGCTGAAGCAAAAGTACACGTTTGTAACTGGTTGAGGCTTCTCCTTTAAGGGTTTGTGGGTAATCTGTGTGTGACAGAGTTTAGTGGCTTTTGTTGTGTGTCTTTTTTTTGTCATGGTGGGGAAAAAATCACAAAAGAAAACTATCAATCATCTGGTTGCATCTGTTAGTCTACCTGCAGCTTAAAACTCTGCGGTGAGTGTATCTAGGGAATCTCCAGTTTTAGACTATTTTAATTGTCTTTAGCCCGACTGGTAGCTGCTAACTAGCTAACATTAGCTGTTCACAGTCTGGACCAACTCTGCTGTGAAGAGCACAAAGATATGCCATAGTAATATTACATAAACAGGGCCTTTTTATTTCTTTCTGTGGCAGCAAACACAACACTCAGCCTTTCAGTAACTGTTCAATATATATTATATGCAGCCTGAGCTAATCTACGCACTTTATGGCTTACCAAAATAATGTAACTGAGCATCTTGCGGTTCACCCAGGCTACCCCTCAGTGGCAACCAGGTGAAACACTGGAAACTCAAATATGGCAATCTACTATATTGCCCATCAAGTATTTTACTCTGTGATTTCAACAGGGATTTGCTGTTCCACGTGTAGGATTATCAGGGTGAGAATAGGGCACTTCCCCTCGATGCATCAGTGGTGATTTTACTGCATTATTCTGGATTTTAATGTGTCAGATGTGCAGGACTTGTGCCTATCAGCATAATGTGAAAAACAGATTGTATTGGAACTTGAAAAATACTGATGATTGTCATGCAACCAGTTCTTCCATTGCTGATTCACTCATGTCAAGTTCAAAGTTGTTTACACAAACTTTATTTTTTTCCCATCCTCTGAGAGGCATTCATCTGTCTTATATAATCCTTCAACGTTTCAATACACCTCTGCTTGAATACACTTATCCTTCACGCC
>JAJHUR010094524.1:0-18160 GCA_027495735.1 Lutjanus campechanus | reverse complement strand
CAGTTGAGCAACTTTCTTTGGAATGAACAGGTCACAGTATCCAGTTCTTTTACTGTAATACATCTATGCCTACGCCTTGATACTCTGGACGGTTTGGAACATGTTCCATGAATGTTAGAATAATGATGCTTTTGGTATCATCAGCAGGTCGGATATTGCAACATTAATGTTTAATCTATGTTCTATCTGGCTTTTCACTGTTGAGTCTTATTAAATTGAGTCCTCCTAGGGATGAAACAATACCAAAAACTCAAGGTACAATAATACCATGATAAAAGGTATATCATATCAGAAAATAAAGAAATAATGACTGGAAAAAAATGTCCTGTAGTAAATAATAAATCTGATGTGTGTTGTCCATATTTTCCTGTCGACCTTAGCATGTGCAAAAAAAAAATCTGCATGAATTGTCTAATAATCTAATATAATAATCTAATAATCTAAATAAAAATCTCCCCCCTCTCCCTCCTTCCCTTTCATTTTTTCACAGAGAATCAGACCTGGTGGCCATTAAGAATAACCGTGTAAAAATAGCCATCTTGCAGATGGCCTTGTTTGCTTATGTGAGTCATTTAGAGTCATCGTTATTAAATTTAGACTATTTCAAACCAGCTAAAAACTCCATGCAGTACATTTATATATATAATATCACATCTCTACAACATCTATATCCATGACCTTTTAATGTTTCATTACTAGAGTATTTTGTCACACAAGAAATCCTAAACATGGGTATGCAAACTAAAAAGTATATGTTTTCAAAGACAGTACATTCCGTATATCAACTTTGTGATGCTGAAAATCTCAGGATTGCACTCCAGCCAGACCCAACATTGTAATTCCAAGCAGTGTTAGAAAGCAATAAGAAAAAGGGGTTACAGCAGAATGTGCTGCAGACAATGCTTTTTTCTGAAACGTTGGTGAGCACTGGTATTTCTTTTTATACTGCAATTGCTTGTACTGACTGTCTGCTTTGTCAGAGCCTGCGGTGGCTCTACATACACCAGTTACTTCTGCCTCAGGCTAGAGACTATTTCAAAGTAGACAGCACGATGATTGGCAAGTGTTGTAGGGTGAACCTGACCAACTGAGGAGGCGGAGGTGGAGGGCAGGTCTAATAATACACTTTTGCAGCCTCATGTTGAATAGTTACATATTAGAGCTGTTTGAATATGGAAGATGCAGCTGTTTCCAAACAGCACCTTTATATGTCCCTGTATCAATTAATATTAATGTGTTTTCAGATAAACAACACTTTTTTTTTTGCTCTTCAAACAGTCTTGATTTTCCTCCAATTCTACCCCTTGCTGGGTTGAATAATGCAGCTGCACCTTTGTTTAACCCTTTTAGATTAGAAAGTGCATTCAGCTAATAAACTTCATTATCAATGGGATGCTAATAAGTTAGCAATTTAGCACCATGCATCAGGTTTATTAAAGTGTCCCAGTGATGAACGCACACGTTCAGATGGGTGAACCAAATAAAGTTGGGTTTATGCAACAAATAAACGAGTGGTGCCAAGCCAATATGAATCCACCCTACACGAGCTCCCGAAGCATCAAAAGAAAATATTGCTCAATTTAAATTTAATGACTGCTTCCGTTCAACCCGGCACTGGCAACTGGGCACGGCGCCCATGCTCTAATAACAATAATGCACTGCTTTATGAAACGCCCTTCACACAAAAGTGTATGCACACGCGCGTGTGTGTGTGACTAGCTGAGCACAGCACATTAATAACTTGGGCCTTAACTAAGAGGTTGAGTGCCTGTGAAATGTAGGAGCAAAGTGCAAAATTTAAGTATAAAGCACCATTTCAATCTTCTTTTGGAGTGTGATGGATACATGTGTGAAAAGGGGCATTAAGACTCACAGATGTGGGGAAAATCCTGGATTCGGGCTATATGCTCTGCAGAGGTATGTGTGATGACTACTGCGAAGGTATTTTTCGTGTGTTATCACTATGCATTACACCCAGTAGACTGTTCAAAATACCAGGAAAGAATAGTAAATGAGAGAACTACAGCATAGGATTCGTAAGATTTGAATCATCAGCGAGAGACGCCTCAGTCGACCGAGATTCCTCCGCTCGGTTTTTATTTCCTTTGTCAGTCAGCGTGCATTACAATTACAGGATAAAATGGATAGAGGATACAAAAATACACAGGGATAACATTTTAATGATGAATTATAAATAAGTCTGTAAATCATCCGAAAGCACTAAGCTAACTAGGTGATGCTTGCTTGTTTGCTTGTGCTTGTGCTTGTTCTTGCCACTGACATTCTTCATTCATTCATTCTTGTTATCCTAAGTGTATGATGTTATTGAAAGCAACGCGACACTGAGAAACCTTTTTTTAAAAAAAAAGTAAGATATGTTTTGGTTAGCCAGAGACAGCCGTACTACCCAGACTCCTTTTGTAAAAATGAAATTTTGATATCATCGTCAGCTTCATTCAAACTTGACAGAAACAAAATAAAACTCACCAAAAACATTGTGGTTCGTCTTTCCACCGTTCCAGCAATCACTAACTCTGGAGCGCACAGACGCCCACTGCAGTACCGCTAAGAGATGCTCCACAGTGCACTGGGATTTTATACCTGAACTACAGGTGGATGCACACTTTTACTTTCTCTGACTGTGAGGAAAATCTGTTGTTTTCACATTACAGAAGATTAAAAAGGGGATTTAAAAGCGAGGCTTAGGGATAAAAACATACTCATGTAGACTGATGTAGGAGTTTAGAGTGGGGCACTGAACCAAAATACACGAACAACTCATTGAATATTCGCTTTGAACAGCTGATCTGATTTAACTGAAAAAGATTCTGAGCCAGGTACAGCCCTAGCTATAGCCATGCATTACACTGAACAGAAAATAACAGAAAAAAACCATTAAATTAGAGAAATCCAGCATATTGGAACATGCAGAAATGGCTATTACTGGCTCTGTGGGCAACATAAAATAGCAAGACTTCAAACTGAAGCACTGATAAAGGCCTTTTTGGTCCATGCAAATTGCTGTTATCTACAAGTTAAGTGTCCCAGCGTCCCTGAACTGAATTTCAAGTATGCGTGTTTTTGTGTGTTTCGGTCCATCTTGGTGGGGTCCTGTTTAATCAGCTCCACACAGTGTGGGATAAGAGCACAGACATGTATTTTAGAGAGTATAGCAGCGGCAGGAAGAAAAAAAAAAACCCAGCCGCGTGAATGACATATCAAAACACTCCAGAAGGATGATCTCACACAAGTAGCCTTTTAAAGGTAGAGGTCTCCTCCAGCATCAAATTATTCTCTTTTTCGCTCCATCCTTTATTCAGCCCTTAAGTGTATGATAATGAGTAGCAATCAAAGAGAGATACTTGTGTTTTGCTCAGAGAGGAGTTAGGGCAAGAAATGGGCACAATACACCTACATACTACAAAAAGATGTGGTAATTTAAGCCCTTTATAAGAAAACTAATAGTATATCAGCCGGATGCAGAGGAGATGTAAATTAAATTGTGTTGAGCAGCAGTTAACTGGCTGTGTAGCATTTTGAATGGCTTTGGTGCACTTGCACAGTAATCCAGCTGTATGAGCTACTATAACCACAGGGGGTGCTACTGTATAATTTAAGTGTATAGCCAGTGGAAAGTCATTCTACAATAAAAGCCCCTGGTCTCTGCAGCTATAATCCTTAAGTAGATATGTTTGTAAGATATTGTGTATGAATATAATGATAAGTATGCAGTGTTAAATCGCCCCGGGAATATTTAAAAGTGGAAGAGGAAATGCTGATCCCCAGAGACACGTTACATGCTTCATGGGAGGGAGTAGTTGGTGTTGTCAATAGTATTTCCCCTCCGCACACTCACAGTTATTCATGGGCCATTTGTCCCAGTTGTTGATTTCAAAAGTGAGTCTAAGATTCGGAATTGGAGACCAGCCCCCCCGCCATCTTTGTCACAACAGCCTCTTCTGACGGCACAGAGAGGTAAATGGATTTGACCTGCTCACCATGGTTCTGTCCCACACGCTCACCTCGTTCCCTGGCTTCTCAGAGACCCACCTCATTGTGAGTCCTCCATCTGAATCGCTCTCCACCTCCTCTCTCTGATTTCTTGTCTTATTTTTTTTTTATCACGCATCCCCGTCCCCCCCAAACCCCCTCCACACCCTTTTCACACACTCATGAATTTCTCCCTTGCTAAATCCCTCTCTGCCGCCGCGCTGCTCTCGATTCTGCATCTGACGTCTCAGCCTGCATTCTCCACCGGCTCCTCTCCTCATCTGAGCCGCACAATTCATTGTCCGCCTTTAAGAATGAATGCTGACAAAGAGGCAAATGTAGATGAGATGATGCTGAGGATGTGTTTTTGTATTGAAGGAAGGGTACGGGAGGTGGGCGGTGTGAACTGAGATCTAGAAGGCCAGCTGCCAACACATTAATCCCTCTCTGTGCTTGAGCAACGGAGCGTTTGGCAAATCGGTGACCATGCACGCAGTGGAGTGTATGTGCGCGTTTGTGCCCCTGTGTGTGCGTGTACAGTGTAAGAAGGCACAGTGCTGAGCCTACCTCGACACTGGGCTCTGCGTTTCTGTTGGTGGTTGGTGGCTTACCTCCTTTCAGATGGATAGAGGGAGCGCGGTGAAAGCAGAAAATTAATCCAGCATAGCAAAGCAGCAGAGGCACAGGAAACAAATTGTATTAGCTCAACGCCACAGCAGAGCCTCTCAACATCGTTTAACGCTCTGTGGAACATCCAGACCACAGCAGTCCCTGCTCCTCAGCCAATTACTCAAATATTCTACAAGTGTAAATTAGGTCTTAAATTGTGCAGCATCATGTGAATATATATACAGTATATATGGGTTGAATATTTGTGGTCGACGTGGCTGCAAACGCACATTCACATCATCAGTCAAAACCATGAAGTGTACTTTAAAGTGAAACTTAACCAACATTAAAATGCTGTAATTCACACTTGCTTTAAAGTGAGCTTGTTCTCTGTAATAGGTGAAATGTTTGGTGAACCTAACACACTTTGAGCACCCTCTGTTGACAGATTCTGCGTTTTTTGAGCCACAGGGTTTTGTCTAAAGTGAAAATATTGTTCTGCCACTCATTTCTCAGCAGTGAGGCATTAAAGTTCTTTTTTTTTCCTGGGCTTTTGTGCCTTTATTGGGATAGGACAGCTGTAGAGAAGACAGGAAAGGGGGGACTGACAACCCCAGCACAGGGGACCGACGCTCCACCGGGCAGAGGATACACCAGTCAAGGACCACATATAGCTGTCCCTCAGCGAAGACGAATGCTGCTGTAAACTTTGCTTACCCCAGCAGGCTGTAACAGACGCATGTAATCTCCTGTCAGATGATCTGGAGACTAATGCCAGCTGTTGCACGTCCCATTGCTGTCACTGCTGCGCTGCATTCGTTTGCAAGTTGGTCATTCTAGTATTGACGTTTGCCCACAAACTGATCAGTTTCTTTAACAGAAAACTTACTGATTCTGCCACTGCTTGGCTTTTAAAGGGAATGGGAGATGATATTCTGAATGGTTACAAAGTATAACTCTGGTGCGCCCATATTACGGGCTGTTTAACTATCAAAAGTGGAGTTGAACATACCCTCAATGACCTCTCGCCATAAGCTTTAGACCATGCACTATAGATTGTTTAATTAAGGCCCTTAGAATTTATTATATTTTCTCAAAGCCCTCAAGCTCAGCATGAGTTAATGTTGCAAATATAATGTCTTTTTGGACAGTCCCATTAGAAGTCCAGCGGTTTCCCATTCAGGTAGTCAAAAAAAAAAAAAAAAAAGGGGGGGGGGGGGTTAAGTAGCCACATTTGTTTAATATTATGGAGATTTTTACAGGTACTTTTACTCTGACTCCAGGATTGTGTGATCAAACAAAGAATTCTACGTTAATTTGTGGTCATTAATCATTAAAAGCTAGCAAATGGCAATTAGTTAATGTTGATAAATGTTTAATGAATGTATCAATAAATGATCATTAGGGTAGAGTACTCCTTGGAGGAAAAAAAATAATGGAATTGCAGAATTGCCAATGCAGTGTGAATGCATTTGTGTGGGTGTTTATCAATGCAGAGACACATACTGTATTATACCTGCCTTAAGTGCAGTAGCTTGTGTGTCTTTTGCTTTTGTTTGGTGTGTTTCTCAAGTGTGTTGCTATACTGGCCTTGTATTGCGAACTACACTATTTTTCCAGGAAACGTATAGACAGGGGTGAGATCAACAGCACAGTGTTTAATCACTAGAGTGTTGAACAGAGAAATGGATACATTGAGTCAGGTCTAGTCTTGACATTGTGCAAGGTCTGGTTTTACTGTTTTAGTAAAGTTTGTACAGTGGAAGATGAAACATCATCTTTGACGGTTACAGCCACCTGGTTTCCCCTGTACTGCCAAGTCAGTGAAAATTGCACTTGGTACATTGTGGAGGGGGGAGCTGTGTACTGCAGCACACACACACTTGATTAACAGAGAGCTTGTTCCTATTTCTTTTTTATTGCCAGCTTGGGTTGTTACAACATGTACAATATGATATTTTTAGTCACAAACTGCCAGAGATGGTATAAAATGTACACTTTCAGTTGCCATTAGGTGTTTTCATAAGGCCACAGTTAAAGTGCTAAATTGCAATGACTCACATGGCTGCTTTCCATGTGAGGGCTCAGGCCATTTATCGTAGGCTTTTGGGCCTCCGCCACTAAAGGATAGATGTGCATATTGCATTGTTTAAGGAACAGGGAATTTACATATAAATTGGGAAGCGGAGGAAAGTGAGAAGGGTAAAAATGTAGACAAGGAGGGAGGCACTGACAATACAAGGTTGTTGTGCTATGAGCGCGGCTGGCATTTGTGATCTCAACGCATGTTGCAGAAATGTTTTGGTGGCTCAAATCTCCATAATACAGCTGCTGGCCCTGCTGGATCCCCCTCACAGTCTCTTTGTGTTCCCCCAGGGACAGGAAGAGAATAAATCACATGGAGACAATAGCTAACAACAGGCCTGCTGATATATCTTCACCCCAAACCCTTGGAGACAAACCAGGATGTCTTGAAAACAAATCATTGGCCTAGCTAACTGTCTTTGATGTATGCATGACCGGCAAATTGTGCATTATGGATCAGCTTGATTGTTTTGTCAGAGAAACTTAGTCTCAAACTGCCTTTTATCAGTCTCTTTATCGACCCAAACTGTTGATCGCAGCATTGTTGTATCTATGCATATTCAACCATCTCCTCCAGAATTCCCCAAGCCTTGTAGATTCCAATCAGCTTACCTGCACAGGTTTCCTTAGCAACAGCAGTCTGGGGGAAGTTTGACGAAATGTTAACTGTGATCTGATTTGCTATCTGATTGACTTTTTAATGTGACTCTCCGTCTGTCTACACAACTGACTGGAGGCATGGAAATAGACTGAAATAAGCATAAATGCCATGTTGACAATGTAAATGAATTATTCTGTCACTGGGTTGCTTCTTTTTTATTACAGAGTTGACTCTACTTTCCAAGAGGTGTAACCAAATACAGCTTTCAGCCTGGGAATGAAACCATAAACAGAGGCAATTTTCAAATATGAACAGATAATGTACACTGAGCAGATACGAAGGCACTGAAAAACCCCCTGGTCTCTGCTGTAACTGACTTGTTGTTCCTCTAGACACTAAACAGTGGCGGCACACACAGAAGCAGTGCCACCACCTTTTCCTTTTGACTAATCAGCAGCGTAGGGTTCAACATTTCACTTGCTTGGTGGGACAGAAATCTTCTTGCCCAAAGTCAGTTTTTACTTGCCCCTGTACAAATTGTTTTATTTATCAGCGGTTATCAAATAATGCTTTTGACAAGCCATATCAGTGTAGTACTGCGTACCCAGGTTCTGCTGTTGAAGCGCAACTGCATTAGACTAGAGAGTTGACTTCTGCAAGTTTTTTGAAAGTTGTTGTGCCATGTCAGGGGCGTGTCCAGACTTTTTTGACAGGGGTGGCTCACTGATTTTGAAGCACATGCACATTAGGTTGGCATTATTTTACCATTTCTCATATCTACTTTAATCACTGACCTTACAGTATATTACAGTTTATTACATCCTGTGTTTACAAATGTTATTTACGCTAAAAATAAAGAGTCAATCACAACGCAACAGAGTGGCACCACACAAATATAATATAAAGCTTCTATACTTTAGTCTTTAAATCCTCAAAAATAAATTGTACCTCCATTCTTCCTCTGTCCCCAGGCTGTTAAGACTCCTTAATTCATCTGCAGCATTGTTTTTTTGGTTTTTGTGAGTAGCATAAAGGGAATTACAGCTAACATCTTATTATACAACCCTGTGTTGTAAAATGCTCCATAAAGTAAATTAACCCATATAGGCTACATTCAAAAGAAAGCAATGCACATTAAAAATACTCATCAAACAATTGGTTCAAATTCAGGTTCAGACAACCATACTTAAGTTTAATGGGGTGGCACATGGGGTGGCCAAGTCTCCTCGATTCCCCTCATTTGCCTGACTTGGTTCAACCTATGTACATGTGCTGGCGAGACCCCAGAGGACGGGTTGTCTCAGCTGTCTTAACTGCCGTGCAAGCAGGATGCTTGCACTCCAGCAACATTTCTCAGAGACTTGATGTGCCTTTGATAAACGATCCTGTTTTACCTGCCTTGCTCTCAATCTTGCAGCAAACTCTGCAACACATAGTTGTAGCTTCCCCAACGTCCTCTAACGCCACCAACTAAACTCCTGTTTCCACAATAATTGGAATGCTTGTTTGCACTTAAGCACATAGCTAAATTTTGTCTTCACCCATCGCCATTTTGCCACCGGAGTCCCTAATCGGTACTATGTATCTCAACAGACAAGAGAAGGAAGCAAGATGGCTCACTTCTTAGCTACTTCCATCATCAACTCAGCGAGTTGTGAGAATTACTAGCCCAGTGTCAGTGCTGGAGAAAAGTCTGGCTCCACACATAATCATTCTCCTATAGGGGAAAAAACACCCTGCCTTGTTTGTATTTCTCTAAACCAATCACATTTGTCTTGGGCACTGCTAAGCCCAGGATGCAGCGATGGTGCCGCTTCATAACAGCGTCAGTCGGGAACTAATTTTGGTGGAACATTTGCATGTCAGGAGGCAAGCCCTAGCAGTAAAGTGACTACAACACTGCAAAAGAAAATGTAACCTGTTAGCTTGTTTACGTTCGTAGCATTAGCGTCTCAGGCACTAATTTTCCATTTTCAGTGTGTAGGTTGCCGTCTCCAAGGTTGTTTCCTAGGGAATTTGAAAACACAAATAGAGGATGCTGTGATGCTGGCTGAAACACAAAGAAAGAAAACAGAAAAAGACTATAAATATATTCAACAGGTGTGCTAAATTTAGCTATTCAGTAGACATAATCTGCCAGCCTATTGTATAAATATAACCGATTATGTGGCCCTGCAGCCCCATGCAATGCTGCTTTCAGTGGGGGAAAAAAAAACAAGATTGAGCCCTGCCGTCTGCTGTGAGTTTCTGTGCTCTTGTTTACTTGTGTTTGTACTCCCGTGCCGTACGCCAGTTTCATTGCGGCTGTCACATTAACATTCACCTTTACAGCTTTCAGTGAACCATTTCAAAGTGGCTGATTTCAGTCAACAAATCAAAATGCAGTGGCAGGACGTCTGGCCACAACCCTGTTAAAAAGCATCAATGCAGTTTGAGAGCCAAACAAATAAAAGGTGTCTCCTTATTAGTGGCATATTAAAAGAAAATTGATTTTGCCTGAAATAAAAGGTCAGGATAAATGACTTGTGAGCCGCTAGCTCGGCTATTTATTAGCCCTCTATCTACAATCTAACAAATTACTGCTCCTGTGCTTCTCAGAGGGCAGAACAAATAGGAAAGCAGGGAAGCTACTTCTAAAAATGTCATTCCATAATGTCAAACCATGGATTATATGTCAGAGTTTCAAAAATACCTTGTGTTCTTTGTATGACTTGGCTGTTGTCTTATAAATTGTTGTCTTTGGCTATCAAGATTTGACTGTTTTTGTTACCTCCCACTCACAATCATCCTCTCCCAGTGGGAAGTTGGCGCTTACCCAGCAGGAGGTGTGAGAGTTGGCACACTTCTACTATCATCATTATCCCTGCTTTAGCTGTAGTTAATGATACAGTGTGGGGGTGATTAGAAAAGGCAAGGCTGCCTGCATAGGTCAGATGCCAACACGATCAAAAGAAAAAATGCCTCTGCTAGTTAGGGATAGGTATTGTTAGGTTTTTATCGATACCAGTACTTATTGATACTCTTAATAATACCACTTACCATAATTTGATGCAACAAATAAAAACATGACACAAAAAGACATGAAAAGATTCAACAGTCTTTTAACTGGGGTTATGGTCTGTTGTCATCTCAGTACAGTTTAAAATATTTACAACCATAAACAACACAAAATTCGTTACCCCGGGTTGTCAGAACAGCTCACACCAAGTTCAAACTTAGGCTACCTAGCAGTCAGAGATTTATGCTATGCTAGTTATTGGCTACTGAACATACCTAAACCAACTGGACGCTATTGTGGTGAAGGGCTGTAATCTGCCATCATTTTACCTCATCTAGCGATGGAGAATGGGTTGGACTTTAAGTGTCTGACTTTTGCTGTCCAGCGACAAAACTTTAGGAATATAAATGCTGCGTAAGTGCTTGAAAATGATGCTAGCTGTGTCCTGACTTTATAACTACAGAATTATTTTTTTAACAATAACGAGTGTTCCAGTGACCTGACAAGGTCCGGACAGTTTTTAGTTTGGTTGATCCCATCAACATCAGAGACAGGAGGCTGCACTGAGAACATGCTGTTGCCTACAGCTGCTGCTTTGTTAAAGCAGTCAAACACTGAGTGCTGTATTTGTAAGTGTTTCATGAGGTTGCTGGTGTTACCCCATTTACATGCAACTACTTTTATACACATACTGCATTTAGCTTCAGTTTTGTTAGATATACAGTAGTGAGCCCACACTTTTGTCCCGTCAGCCATGACTGGAGAGTACAGAATGTAAACACACATCGCCTGATGCTGGCAGCTTCATCATCATTAAGGGATGGTTAGGAATTTGAAAATACCTGCTACAGCGCATTAATGTTCTATAAATCTCAATAGCAGCACTGTTTTTGTACTGACCAGTCAGGAACCAATTTACTGTAACGGCTAGGAGTGGGAGAGACATAATTCTCATAAATATTGTGACTTTTTTAATGATTCCTGAAGCATTTTTTTAAATACTCACACTTAATGAGAATTACATTTATGCGCTAACAGAAATTACCATTGCGATTGTGGTAGTGTTAATTTAACAGATGGATCCATTGTACTTAACATACTTACAATAAAATGACGTGCTCTCATATTTTCAGGCATGTATTTCCTCTGATCTGTGGAAACAAACTAATAGCTGCTGACTTCATATTGCTAACTCGGTCTGTTACTGTGGCTTCACGACTCCACACTGAAGACCAAAGGGTCAAAACTCAAAATCAAACTTCCCTATGGGTTTAAAAATACACCCAGGATCTTTATTTTTTTCAAAACTGGCTTAACATCATATTTTATTTAGTATTTTCTTATGGCACTAGCTTGATGAGCAGGGACAGCTAAATGTAGCAGTTTAATTCAAACAGTATTTTATTTTACTACTTTTATGCAGTATAACAATGATGCTGCTGAAATAAAGCTAAAAATAGACTGACTGATATGGAATGTGCATTGTTTTTGCAAGTGTTAGCCATGGTATACAGTTAAGTGTATGACTCAGCTTTTTTCCATGGTCTGGCAAACAAAAATTGTGATAAATTGTGATATCGAATTGCATGTACTTGTAGGGCTGCCGAACCACAATACATATTGAATTGGCACCCGAGTATTATAGCATTGAATCAGTAGATAAGTGTATCGTTTCAGACCTAGCACCAGCTCTTGATACTCATTTTTACTGCTTGTTTCCTCGCCTTTACAGCTACTGGATGAATTTGATTGGCAAGGCCGAGGGTATTAAGACAATATTTAAATAGCCCAGTGGTATTGAAATGAGAGGATATTGTTTAATTACTAAACTATCTTCAGCATGATTCAGAATGAAGGGCGTGCATGAGTGTCAAGTCCCTTTAAGCCATGAAGGCGAAAATCCACCACTATGCTTATATTTCATGCCATGCACCCTGCCCCTGTCTCTCTTTGCTAAGCAACATAGTGATATGCGGTAATGAGTATAGCGGGGGGATGGAGGGAGGGCGAATGAGAGAGGGGAGAAAGAGGGAGAGAGTTGTGTACGGGAGTGTTTTGCATGCTTTCACCTTTGATTTACCTATAATTACCATTGGATTTACCTTCAATGACTCAGTCGCTAAGCCAATCTCTTAAATTGGATTTCTGCATAAAGTAGCTTTCCCTGCAGATTGGTGTCCCTCACAGCTGCCTCATTACAATTTTACCCCCCTCACCACCCCCTAACCCACCACTGCTATCAGAACGGTCATGAAGGGGAAAAAAATACAATAAAAAAAAAAACTCAAAGTTTTTGGCTTGACTGGTCTCCCTTTGACCAATTTGAGGTGGTCGTCATAGTAACACAGCACCCCTCCCCCTCCTCCTTCCAATTGTGGTGGGGCAGCAGCGATGGGACTTGGCTGATGATGACTCCATCTCTCATCCAAATGATGGTGATGAGACTGCTGCTCTCTGCCTCAGTACATAAACACAGGCTACAGGAAGGAAGACAGAGGACAGAGGAGCGAGGAAGGCTGGGAGACGAGGGGAGTATCACCCCGCCGGGACATGCTCTGAGATATTGTACCAAAGCCCGGCAACAGTTCTGCAGCAAACAAGCAATTAATAGGGCAATTATGCATCATGTACCGGAGCATTTACATTCGCATTTGCTCGCTTTATTATCTCTTACCGCTATGGATGGAAATTGGATAATGCAGTTAGTCTGGATTGGGAATATATTTCATTCTGAGCAGTATGTTGTGGGCGAGGACTGGCCGTAAGCTTTGCTCTGCTCTCACCCTATGCCTGCCATGTTTCTGCAATCAGACACAAAACAGCTCAAATCATGATTTTTGGTCCCATTCTGCCTGGTGGTACTTGTGTCAGCAATGCTACATCTCTCAGCCTGCACACTCAAACCGTATGCATCAATATTTGTTTGCATATATCCCAAAATGCTTTTTTGTGCTGCTCGGGCTTTAAAGCAGGCAAACTCAGCATGCGTTTGCAGATACAGATGTCCTCCCTGTGTAATTGAAGATGATGAAGAGGCTGCCCATGTGAGGGGATACTGCTCATGGACCACTTATAAATCAAAGAGACAGAGTTTAGTAATTGATGATGTGTTTTGTGGAATACAACCATATTTAAACAGGGGTTTTTCCCATTTCATACTACACGAAAACATAAATTAACTGCAGCCAGACAGATATAGAATGGAGCAGCCTTCGTGTCAGCTCTAAATCTTTTGACTGACAATAATAATAGCAGCCAAGGCAAATCCTTTGTCAGAAGCAATTGTTGAAGTGGTGGTGTGTGAATGTAACATATACCCCACAAATAGCCCAACACCACAAAATATTGGAAAAAAAAATACAGATTCACGTACCAGTGAACAGATTGCTTAACCAGTCTCGTCGGTCTAATGTGCAGCTGTCCACGGCCTGTTCTGCACGACTAGCAGGTATGATGGAAAATAGAGGAGATGTGAAGGAATGGAAAAGCCACATCTGGACATGTCCTTCCCAGGAGGATCCTTCTCTCCTCCAGCTCTGTAACCTTTGACCCTGGAAGTCTGATTAGCCAGCTCCCACACTTTTATGTAGAAAGGCAGGAGAAATGCAGAGCCACGAATATGCAGATAAGAAACGCACCCTGGGCAGCTTTAAGCACCCTGGAGTCCGAGTCAAGGTCTTCTGCACTGTCCCGCAGTAAAGCTCGTGTAGTCAGCAATGTTTCAGTGCGAACAGTGTGTCTTGAATTTTCTCTTAAATTGCTGTAGGAGAAAGGTATTTAAATTTTTTATCAGTTTGAGAAATATATATGTATTTTTGAAACCACTCCTCCTGGGTGCTTTTTATTCAGTTTTGTGGAGCAGAGGATGGTTAAACCTGCTAAGACTGTAAACATCTGACCTTAAAGGCCTGAAAACATATTTCCTCAATCAGCCCAGGGATAGATGCTAATATTTTTAAGCACTGCCCCCACAGGCCTCACCTTGTGAGGCAGCTGGAAACACGAGATCACGCAAGAATCCATTTTGGCAGGTATCAAGTTATCCTTCTGTGTCCACACCAGAAGTGGTGGAACCAATCAGGAGGGACAGCCACGGGCGTGGTTTTAGGTGTGACGACAGCGAGAAGCGTCCATGGAAGCAGCTCAGCTCTCAAACAAACAATGGTGGCTCTGAAGAGGTTAGCATAGATACTGTTACAGCATGGTTTTTCTTCATTGAAAGAAGAGCAAAAAACAGCACGGAAGGCTTTTCGCTTTTCTCCTGACTGGCTTCGGCACGAGTTTGATCTGATTGGTTGAAGTTAGCCAGTGTTCGATGTGATAGACAGATGGTTCATCAGTTCACCTGCCAAGTGTTTTTTGAAAACATGAACCCTTTTCCAAACTGTTTCTATGGGCCACTTCCTAGATGGTTCTGTGTAACAAATCCTCTGGTGTGTCCAGTTACCACAGGCCACCTAGTCCCTAAATTTTGTGGCAGTACATTTATGATAGCTCAAATTGTAAAATTAAGTAACACAACTTAACATAACCTTCCTTAACAGTTCCTTTCTTAACACTTGACTTGTCATTTCACTTGAATTGTGTTGTTGTTGTTGTGAATCGTTTCTTGAAGGCATTGTGTCCGATTGGAAAAACAAGGTCTAAATACTTCTCTGCTTATTGATGAAACTGGCAGCACAGACTGCAGTATTATCACCGGGGTAGGAGTCACACATGTCAAAGTCACAAGCGAGTATCTAGTCTTAACCTTCAAGTCTTAAGCAAGTCCCGAGTTACTGTGGTGAGAATCAAATGATTCAAATCGAGTTCCTGCTATAAGTCAAGCAAGTCACAAGTCAAGTCACACTGAATTCTGATGACCCCCCCATGGATTCCACAATTAAATCAGGTGAAGGACAGTAGAGCTGCAATGATAAATCCATTATTAATTGATTTTTAAATTAATCACCAATGACTTTGATAAATGATTCATCAGTTTGAGTTATTTGTTAAAGAAAAAAAGTCTAAATGATCTGATTCCTGCTTCTTAAATGTCGATCTTTTCTGGTTTATTTACTCCCCTGACAATAAACTGAAAACCCCAAATCTTGGTTGTGGACAAAACAAGACATTTATTGATTGATCGATTGATTGATTGATTTATTTATTGGTTTATTTATTCTGGTTCTTCTTTAAGGATTGTGTTAGCAGTTTTAGTAGGCTGAGTAAACTTATACTTCAGTGGCCCCAAAATATTGGTATCCAGCCAGCAACAAGAACTGTTCCTTGCTTTTGTAGAAAGTTGAACTAAAAGGTGTGAAGGATTTGGGATGTTTGTTGAACTGTAACACTGTGCGGGTGAAGGGTTGCAGTATGGGGATAAAACCCAGTGGCCACAGGAGGCCACCTATAATATTGTAGCCATGGGCCATCAGGCTGTGGTTAATGTTTTTGGACCCTGCAGCCTCTTTCTATGATCTGTGAGGTGATTTTTCTTCAGGTCTGACAGGAAGAAAAAAAAAATCTGTAGAAATTAGAAGCACTTTTGGTAATTTTTTATGAGATATTTGTGTTTTCGTCTCATTGCCATGGACTGGGCATGGTTGTGTTGGAAAAGATGATGTCACATCTTCTCATGCACCAATCATGCTTTAACAACACAATGCTAATCAATCAATCAGTCTAATCAAGCCACACCCACACAGTCTGATGAAGCCGATTAGTCCTGGACTGATAAACTCTTTTCTCCTGATTGTAGCTTCAATTGGTTCTTATTTACACAAATGAAAACACACTTATGAATATTAAATTGCATTTCTTCCATATTTTGCCAATAAATCCCTGTAAAAAATTACACACTGGACCTTTAATCTAATATTAGACCGGTCATTGCGCTCTGCTATATGAGGATGAATATAGTGGACCACTCATATTAAATTTCCTTCTTGTGCCTACACAAGCATCCTGCCTGTCTAGTATGGCTGATAAACGACTACTTCATTTCACACGTCATTCTCGTCTCCAAGAATAGTATTATAAGTTTAAAAAAACAATTTGGCCAAGTTCTCAGCATTGCATGCAATAATGTGCCCCCCCACTGTGACGGTAATAGGATCATAATAGAAAATGGACAGAAAAATGAAACCAGAGCATCTGGGTATCTCCAGAGACAGCATATGAGGCAATAATGGCACGACATTGATTGACATTTCACTGTTGTTTTTAATCATAATAATATGCTTTCAAGTTAGGCATGGAAATGACTTCATGATCGTATAATGACAGCTCAATAGCTGTCAGGGTGCTGTGTAGAGGATAGCATCTTTATTGTTTTCCATCATCGTATGCTGACAAAGCCTTGACTTACAATGAAAAAAGTTTCTCCCTGGGTGTGTTTGATGTACGATTAATGGTCATGGTTATTCAAATTCCTGGTTGCTTTTTGTGTCACCCAGCACCTTAATGGTTTCTGATACCACACATATTTTAATGTGCTTTCTCTTAGGCTCAGCAGCTTTAGTTTTCTCCTTTTTTTTGAGTGGCAATAAATTTCAGTTATGACTTTGGACAGAAAAGGCATTATGATGTAGACCATTGGTACAGGAAGAAAACATTTGTTTTCGAGAAATAACAAAAAAACATAGAAGGTATAAAACAGTTTTCTAGGTCTGCCAGTTTCATCCAAGTGACTGCTGTCTGATCAAGGCCTATTCACACGTATCAAAAAGCAGCTCTCCATTCAATACAATACCATGGGTAGAAAGGCTGGAAATTTGCATATTACCTTTGCTGACAGCCAATTACAGAAAGACACTATTTGTTGTTCCTTTTCATTCTGTGGTCTAGTTTTTGAAACTATCAGCCAAGGTGAGAATGCATATTCATGACTGGGCTATGTGCAGCCCATTAGTGGTGTGTGTAGGTGGACTCGGGCTTATAAACAAGTGGTGCCATTAAAGAGCGTATGAATGCCCCTGACTCTGTTGCCAGTACCTGGACTCTCCTCAGTCAGTAATTACTAGGAGAGTTTTGATTAGAATGCTGAGGGGAAATGAAAGACTTCTTTTCTGTGTTGCAGAGAACAGGCACCCATATGGATATTGACCAGATTCACATAAAAGTGAAGGAGAAATTAAGCCGCAGTCGTTTATTTTTACAAAACTGCATGGGGCCACATCGGGGGAGAGCGTTTCTGCTGAATCTTCTTAGAAAAAAAAAAAAAAAGATAATGCATGCTGCAGCAAAGGTGAAATGAAAGTTTGAAAAGTGTTTCACAGTTTGAGTGACCCGATTACAAACTTCTATAGAAAATCATCTTTTAAACATTTAACTCAGTTATTCTTATGGCTGAAAAAGTGTTCTCCATTACCTTCTTGACCCTCATGTTCCGGGTCATTAACCTTAACGCTTGAAGTCCCATCTCAATCGACAAGCGTACATAAGGATAAAATATTGACAATACTAAGGACTATTGGATCATTAAGGACCTAGCCTTGCTAATAAGCCTGAAAGAGTTCAATGCAATATTAATGGTATAGGATTTCTCACAGTCACCATTTCCAGAGACCATTCACTGAGGTCTCCTAATTATTGATGGGCCAAATTACAAGAAAGACTTCATTACATCTCCTAGTGAATGAAGAATTCATGAAAGCTTGCCGAGTGCACTGCATGCTAATGAAAATCTGTAATAAAGACTATTTAATATGTGTATCGTCTATTTGTGTGTCTTCTACTCCCACTACCAGCTAAAGTATTTAGTGCGACTGTTTAACACTCTGTTTGTTTCCCAGAGTGAAATGTTAAGACTCAGAAGTTTCAATTAGTTTTGCATTTCTTAAAAAGTTAATTCAATTCTGTGGGTAGGGTTTTGTTTTATTGAAGCTGGTTTCTGT
>JAJHUR010094523.1:0-35517 GCA_027495735.1 Lutjanus campechanus | reverse complement strand
GAATCATGACCTCTACATTACACATGTAATTATACATCATGAGGGATTCTAATATCGTAAAATAATGGATGAAGTGGAGGCATAGAATGGCAGTCCATTTTTTTTCTATAGCAGGACACAAATAGCATTTTCTCACTTATACAAGCACCAATTATATGAGATCAGAGGTGCAGAAGGGTGCGTATTATCTATTTTGTAAGATTTGTTGTAATCAGTTTAAACTGGGTTACAGTCATTTCGTCAGTGAGAACATATTGTCACTATGGTTACCTGCACTCTAATATACAGTGTGTTCTGTGCTCATTCAGACTAATAACTAAGCTTTTGATGAAAAAATGATGTTTGAAGTGTCCTAATGATAGATTTTAACAAACAACTGCCAGCCAATTATTATGTCATTTTTGATACCATGGTCGTCATTGTGTATGAGATGCAATCTCTTTTCCAAAAAAATAATATTTTCTATTAGTGCATAAATGAGTCCATCATATTTTAGCCCCATTAAAGAAGCCCTCCAGTGATTTAGCTTGGCACTTTCTTTAAAAGACTAAAATAATGGCCAAATTCAAAGCAGCAGCGGCCAAGATATCCTGACTCTAAGTCTTTATAATGAAAGCTTGAACATAAAAAAACCCAACAACATTGGATCCTACATTTCCCACAATACAACAGCCTGGCAAATGTAACGTGGCATCACAAGAATAATTCACAAATATGAATAAGTCCGGAATCTCTCAGTTAATTTTCGACCTCCTGGGGGTGTTATCAGTGGGTGAAGACCAAAGTGCCAGTTGGATAACCCTACAACCAATCAGAGCAGCGAAACGTCTGACATAGTGCGGCTGAGTGCGGCTATGCTTGGTCTGTGTTCAAGAAAAAAAAAAAAAAGGCGACAACTAAACACTGCACTAAAATGTGTCTCTGAAAATATCCGAGGTGAGAAATAAGCAACATAGTAACAGAATTTTGATTCATATTTCAGCTCAATGATGCCTACGTACGTTGCGCTTGTGACGTGTGACTTTTCAAACCTAGACCGGTGACGCTCCGCCATCAGTCATAGTATCAAACCTGCCCCACATTAAATAAACTGCTGTGACTGGCCTGAAGAGATCCAGGAGGGGTGGAAATCTGTTCACACAGGAGGGTGACGAGAACAAACGAAACATGCGCTCGCAGATTCGTCTGGTTCCTAGTCAAGCCTAATGTATCCATGCTGTTAATTTCTGACTGTAAGACAGATACCACATAAGTGGCAAGAGTCTGTTACCAAACACAGATTTCACCACACACTGATGTGAAAGTGCACGTGTCGACTGTGAAACTGAGCAGGCGTGAACGTGGGTGATCATAGCTTCCAGGTGCACAGCCAGATGTCCTCACAGACATGCAGTTCTATAGTACAGTTCTACTACAGATAAGTGTGCAATAAAAAAAAAACCATTCACATTCACACACTTTTTAAAGAAAACTATATTAGTGACATAGTCTGTTCAGTGACTGGCGTGAATGTAAATGTGTGAAGAGCGTCAGACAGTGAAAAGACTGCGTGAGAGTTCAGCAGTGGAAGAAAGGCAGACGGACAGAGAGGTGTGAAATGATACTGGCTCGTTGGTTCTCAAACCTCAGCCGTGTATCGAACAGTTCCTCTGACAGCCTGTTAGGCGTGATCTGCAGTTCACAGAGTATATTTGTGTGTATGTATGTATGTATCTGTGTGTGTCTGCTCTTTGCTGCCTTAGGGCTGTTGTGCGAGTGTGTGTTTCCTCACTGTCCTGAGCAGGCGTGGCCCACAGCAGGGACACAAGGTCAACATTGCCAGTGCCACAATGAATTTATACACAGCCAAGTTAAAGTAAATGAAGGAGAGATGCGTATCTGGAGCTTGAACAGTATTAGAGATGAAAAAAATAACCGGTTTAACGATAACACACAGTGAAATTCCGTTTCAAATTGTAATTATCATCAACACTGTGTTTGATACAGTGCTATGAAATTCTCAATAAATACTATGAGGCAGGCGCATATGAGCGGTATGCAATGTGGGCTGTTTGGGGAAATGAAAACAGTGGAAAGCAGCGACAGCACTCTGGAGATTTTTTTTTTTTTTCACAGACTAAAAGGACAAAGTCTGAAGTGTAGTCATATTTTATGTTTTAAAAAATTGCTGAGGGAAACTTGATTGAAGATGGTCACCCTGTCTGCAGAACATGCCGAAAAAAGTCACAGCGAAAGGTGGAAACACCCACGGCTTTGTAGGGAATGCAAAGTACGTTAAGTTTTAGCTCAGTGCATGATGTGGGGACTCCAGAACAGAGGAAATATCCTTGTGATCTGTCTAACTTTTAAGTAATAGCTCGTCAATAATGTAACCTGAAGCTTTCAGGATTTTCTACTCTTGTAAAAACACTGCAGATTATTCTTCTACTGTAATGTTATGCACTGTGTGTCTGTACTGTATACTGTATAGTAGTATAGTCTATGCACCCAACCAACATATTTTGTGAAAAGTCTTCCAGCAGGATCAACACTATAGACTCACAAGTCTCCTGTCTGTTATTGTGGGGCTAATCACAATTACTATTACCATCTTCTCAAGGCTCATTCTTGATGTAAATTGTGCATGGGATTATTGCATATAGGCCTACTTAAAGGCAATACAGATAATAGACAGTGTGTATGCATGCACATTTGACCTATGTTATTTCTATAATGTTAATGCAAACAGGAAGTGCATAATGCTGCTACTTAGTTGTTGTTAATATAAAAGTTGGTTGTATGATTTTAGTGTGTATATCAGTACGTTTTGAACATTTTCAGCACATTTTTACAATACCAATAACTGTGAAAAATTGGTCACTATGATCGTTATATGAAAATGTCATAGCATTTCATTTCTTACTATCAAAAAGGCTCGAGTCTGTCTATATACTTTACATCTCTCAGCTTAGCTAGATTTAGATTGCTTCAAACTGCAAAAGATTAAGAAGAAGATTCAGCTATTAAGCAACAATTAATTGACTTTAACCACTGCAGCTCTAGACTTCACATACTGTATGAAGGGGTTTGACTCAGGGACTCACAGACACACACACGTACACACACCCACACAACATTATCTGGCCCCCACTGGGGGGCAGCAGAGATTTAGATGCCTCTTTGCAGCGTCACTAGAGAAGGCTCTATTCTCAGCCTATCTGCAGCCCATTTTTCAATTCTGTCTCTATTGGGAAGAACCATATTTCTTCCATTCATGCGTCTACTATTGACACCCATGTATATTAATGATACATAAGACATGATTTATGTAGCCTGGCACAGAAGTAAATGCAGTTTATAGAAATATGGATGTGGCGAGGACTGAGTTTCACTTTGCTGGAAGTTTTTTATTTTATTTTACACTTATTATTTCTTTGGTTTTGGTTTACAAGCAAGTGTACAGCCTGAGGAACAATATTTTCCCAGTACTACCATTTCTGCCGATTCCAAGTAAAGATCACAGATCCGGAGCTACAACACCCACACACACACGACCACCTCACTGTAATCTGAAGAGAGATAATGTGATACTGTGTGCCCGGAGGGAACGCAGCCTTAAATTGAAAAGACACAGACACTGGAGGTAAAGAAGCAGAAGAAGAAGAAAAAAGTGTTAATCTTATTCATCTTTCTAATCATGGTCTCTCCTGGGACGGCTCATTTACTTCTAAAATGCACTACATACGTTGGTCAAGCATGTTGGCCCTTTCTGTGGCAGACTGTGCACATTAGGTTTAAAATATATTGCTTCTTTTTAGCGAGGCACTGGTCTGTACAAGAGTTAAAATGCCACAGGGATGAACTGAAGGAAAAGAATGGGAGCCAGATTTAGGGTCAATCTCCTTGGCTTGATGCCCTCTCCAATCAAAAGTCTAACGCTGCTCTGCTCCATTCAGCTCACAGCGTCTCAGAAAGCCAGCCTTAGGGTTTGAAATAGCATTGCACACTCCAATCCGTCTAAATTCTCCAACATCACACTCTGTAGCATTTTACCTCCTGTCACAGAACCAAGTACAGCCTCTTTCCTTAAAGGCATTCATTTCAGGTGAGCTAACTTGGCAGCGGGGTGGATTTCTTTCATCAGAGCTCAGCATAAAGGCATCAGGTGTAATGTGCCAGCTCACTCTTTTTTAGAGGATCTTTGTGTGTTCTTTCAGGCAGTGTTACGGTATGAGCCGGTGCCTTGTACCTGGGTGCCGGTGAAACGATTCAGATTTTGCAAAATAGGATCATTGCTGCTGGCATTCCGATACCCTGCCAAGGCTTTTTTGCGTCAAAGTCAAAAAAGGGCCTTCACAGGAGAAACAGGCTTTTCTACCTGCTATTATACGCCTCACTAACTGCATTTAGGGCAAGTAAGAAATGTTGCCCAGACAATTTGACATGCTCACGTGGTTGTGTATTGTACTCCTCTGGTCTGGTGTTTTTCATGAAATGGGTCTTGAATGCATGTTTGACAAAATGGCAGCTTGGATAAAGCCAATCATCACAATATTTTTGACCAGATACCTCAGTATTGATATTTATCAATATTGGAGATATATTGTTAGGATGACAACTGGTGCTTCCACAAAATATTAAAACATGAGATTTTTGATAAATAATGATTAGTAATGTGGATATAATGACTAAGTGGGTAAAGGCAAAAAGTAGAACAGCTAGAACCTGGTACATTCAGAAAATCATGTCATCATGTTACTGTAACGCAGCCTTTAAAACCAGACAAAGACAACACTTATGCCATATCACAATACAATAATATCCAAAATGATTACAGCTGCAACAATTAATCTACTAAATGAATAGTTCACCCAAAAATGAAAATTATCTACTCACCTGCTGTTTGAAGGCCAGGTTTAGTTTTTTAGTGCAGTTTTTTTTTAGTTTTTTTCTTACGTAAATGTAAAAAACTGCCTCACTACTGCTTGTATTTCTAAAGCCCTGACATGCTGACATGCCATGTTGACTTGAAAGATGTCACTGACACAATGTTTTTTGCCTAAATCTTCACTGTAGATCGTTAGCTTGGAGCCATGTTTGTGTGTGTGAACTGGGCATGTGTGGTAACGGTGTGGACGCGCAAATTAATGGCATGCTGGGGCTTTAGGACAGTTATGCCAGATGAGCAGAAGTGAAGTATTTTATGGGGTTTTTTTGGGTTGTTTTTTAACTTACATTGTTGGGGAGACTCTACAATGCTGCTTTCCTGTGAAACTCCAGCAGTGTTTTGTGGACAAGAAAACTAGACTCGACAGCATGAGGGTGAGTAGATAATGAGTGAATTTGCTTTTTTTGGGTGAACCATGCCGTCAATCGATTTATCGTTTTATTGTTTCAGTCATCTTTCAAGCAAAAATATCAAACATTTGCTGGTTCCAGCTTGTTAAATGTAAGGATTTGCTGCTTCTCTTAGTCATTTATGATACTAAATGAAGAGTTTTGGATTATTTGTCTTGGACTGTTGGTTGGACAGAGGAAGCGACATGAAGACATCACAATATTTTTTAGACTAAACTGTTAATTGATTAATTGTGAAAATAATCAGCAGATTAATGAATAATGAAAATGATTGTTAGTTGGAAGTTTAAGGATGACAGTCTCAAATAATGATATATATTTTGCTGATACACTGCCCAGCCATCATGTGTTGTTTTCATGGACATGTCCATGACTAATGATAAAACTATCAAATTATACGTCAGTGGCCATTTGTATGGATTGAACTACAAAGACAACACTGGGGAGCAACATTGCATTTTCAGAAGTCTTCATATTCCTTCCACAGACTGATAAACAGCAAACAAACATGATGTACTTTTCTCCTCCAAGTTTCAACCCAGGGGGGAATAAAATCATTGTATTCCTTCTCATTCTGCGAGGCTCCTTGTCACAAGTTTTGCGTGCGTTGCTGAATTATCACTCAAATACACATTTTCATGCCCATACCCCTGTTAGGCGCCGCTAATCTCTCTGCAGGAAAGAAAGAAAAGGGAAAGCATCTTGTTTCCTTTGTTACCAGCAAGCAGATAGGAGTAGAGAAAGGCAGGGCTGGAGATGGGTGTGTGTCTCTCTGTGGCCTATTAAGGGCTATTGTTCTGTCTTATCTGCTAGAGACAGCCTGTACTGTCACCGCCTGCTCTGGCAGGCCTTGTTTATTTGTTTTCGATCTGCTGGGGGCCCCACGCTTGGCCCTGGGGCCACAGGTTAACATGCACAGCTTCTGAATCAAGGCAGGGCGGCTAGCTTTAATCACACATCATCAAATGATGGGACTGCTGATGGTCAGACAAAGTTACTCTGATTACTCTCTGTCCACACTTGAAATCAGGCAGGAGTATGTGTTGTTCAGGATTTCGTAAAATATGTTTTGTTTGGACTTACAGACCGAAGAATTGGTGGACAGAGCCACAGTGATGTCACCTTTTGGCTTGTGCACTACCATTTTGAAGTCGCGAATTTGCCATTATAGGGGTTGCCATCTTGGTTTCTTGAAACCAGCACAGTACCAAGAAGAGTGTGGAGCTGGTGTCCCTGGGACGTGCTTGGTTTTGGCTCATCTGTTCACCAGGAAGTACTGTAATAGTGGCATGTCTGGTCATGATCTTTTCTCGTATTACAACTAAACACTAAAATATCTTGCAGAAAACATTTTAAGAAGGAAATGTCATTGTTAAATTCATTTTGATCAGCCCTGTATACTTTGACAGTTTGAAGTGAACAGTCACTAAATTATATTTCTGAAAACATTTTAAGAAAGAAAAAGGCAATGAAGATCCATATTTGATCAACACGGTTTGATCTGAGTTTTGTGAGCCCTGTGTGATGCACTGAACGGACTCATTGAAAACGACTTGTCAGTCACATGGTTGCCCTAAATTTTTACTCTAAATAGGACCATAATTTACAAAATGAAAATCATGCTGTATTGAAGAAGACTTGAAACTACCAACTGAGACCATGAAATCATTAGGAAGCGGCGAGAAGTGGGGTCATGTTCTCATAAGACTCCATTCAATCTGATCTCTTTTGCAACCAGCAGTCGCCCCCTGTTGTCCATTAGAGGAATGCAGGTTTAAGGCACTTTACTTTTCAAACCAGGAAGCTCCATCCATGTATTCTATTGTCTATGTTTGGACGTGATGTCACAGCTTCTACCTGTCTTGTTATATCTGAACCAGAATTGAGCTTAGCTACCCGCCATTTTCTTTAGTTGGTGGGACAACCCAAAAGGGACGTGAGAACTACATACATACAGACTTACGACAAACTGATGGAATTACTGAATAAACAACATTTTCCCTCACACAAAGCAAAAATTGTGCCAGTATCAAATTATCACTGCAGAGCATTGTTGCACCATGTTTGAATATAGATGACAAGAATGAATAAATAAAGCCTAGTCTACATCGTCTACACAAATAAAGCAATATCCTGTCTTGTTACAAAAGATAAAGGTAAACACTGTCTGTCACAACAGCATTCAGACTTTAGACAAAGCCACAAGCTTCTTAGAATAATTTCATTCCTTGAAATTGTTTACACTGTGCTTCATGTCACAGCAAAATGATAAGGCTGTGCGGATGAAAGGAAGAACATGATTTCATGTGTTCTTTGTCATATATGTAGGGAGCATGAAATACGTAAGGCGAGCCATGTAATAATGATGCTCATGTGGAAATCTTTTATGCTACGTTTACGACTCTGCGCATCAATTCTGTCGAACTGAAGGAGCTATTTTGCCTGTGCAAATCTATTCTTAGAGAGAATACCGAACAAGAAAGAGAGAATGACATAAAGACAGACTGAGGGAAAAAGAGGGTCTTGAAGTCAGAGAGTGAGGTGAAGTGAAACAGATGGAGGAAGAGAGATGGAGAAGAAAAGAGACGGAGAGAGGTGATGGGAAGTGGTGCGGTCCCTGGCTTCTATTGAAGGCTAGGATTGGCCCTGGCAAGGAGGGATAAGAGGGAAATAATTATCCGGCCTGCTGAAGCATGACAGCCCCTTCTTGGGACTGCGGAGAGACAGACTGAGCGTTATGTCAAAGATTGGCCATGTCACTGGCGGAGACACCTTTTGACAGACAGTGGCATCTGAAGTTTCACTTGACGGTAAAAAACCCACCGCAACAGGCAGCCAGATACCTGCCTGATCGATGCCCAGTGGAGACAAGGTTTCATCTGGGAGACATAAAGATGTAATCACTAAACTGAGTCTACCATCTACATTTTCTTATGTTAGTTCCTGTTTATACGTATCATTGACATTTCTGAGTCTTTTGATTGATTCCATGATATGAAAGGGGGCCAAAATATAGAACCAAAATCTCTCAAAATTAGGGTTGGGTGTCATTCACAGTTGAACTGATATGGTACTGATATGACTACCTAACTATTTTCAGTACTTTACTCTCTCTTCATGATAACAAAACTGTCATGTCTGTTGTAAAAAATTTGTGTAGTAGTACCACTCATTAAATCCCTTCCTCTCCCCAGTCACCAGTCCATACACCTTTTAGCCTGTCAGTCTCTCATCAGGAAATTAAATAACAATACATACAAGGACATGCTAATAAATCTCACAAACGGTTGTAGTGTGCTAACGATCATGTTGGTAAGCAATTTTGGATGACACCAGTGGCTGAGTGTTGGCTAACATTAGTGAAAATGCTAAGCTAATGTCAACTAAGACAGTGAAAAAAGCCCAGTTATCTCCAACATTAACTTATCCAACAAGCTTACTATCTCGAGCTATTACTATCTTACCCAGATGTGCTCCCAGGTACTAAATTTGGTTTACCGTGAATGAGTACTCAATAGTACTGAAACGGTCGGAACCTTTAAAAGTATCTAACCCTAATCAAAATGCAATTCTATATACAGTATATCAAAAGATATTGGTGTGGTCAAGCTCTCCCGTTTCCCTTCACAGGAACAAAATACACTGATTATGATTCTTTTTCTTAAATCAAACGAAAAATCAGTCATGGAAGCACACTAGAACTCCTGAGTCATGTCATTCAGTGTCATTTTACCACCCTGAACCCTACTCTGCATTGACATTTCTCGCTCACATTTATCCACATCATTGAGTCTTATCACACCCGCCCTGACCAAGAGTACTTTGGAGCACTCAGCCACCTCCCACCCTCTCTGATTCCATTTTTCTCTCCAGGCCAAAGAAGGGAAACCAATCAAGGCAGGAAGGGCTTCGCTTCCAGCCAAGTAGAGTTTGCGTGAAGGTATGGCTGGGTGAGGAAAGTGTGACGAAAATGAGGAAAGGTGAGATCTGGCAGAACCCATGTGACCAGAGAATGGATCCTGGAGGTGACTATTATGGCCCGAAGGTTTGCCATCTCTTGTGACTGAGCATCAGGGTCATGGGCTGTGAAAGCCGCCTCGTGGCCGACAGACTAAAGCCGACCTTTCTTCCCCTGTCTTCTGTCATACAAATAAAGCTGTATTTTAGCACAGTTTTTCAATCAATCAGTCATTGCACACTGGGACTCTGATGGGGATGCTCCTGGCGACTAATCCCCCTGTTGGTTAAATGGAAATTTTAATTTAGACTACATAACTAGTCTAAAAGTAAGAAAACACTCAGAAAACAAAATTGAAATTGAGCTAAATTTATTAATCAATAAGGTTACACATTGTTCCAAAAAACAAAAAAAAACAAAAAAAAAAAACTACATGTATTAAGAGCCATTTGAGGCTGGTAATCAAATTCTTCAATAACCAAATTATATCTTAAAATGCTGCTGAAATGTGTGGCACTTTGCGCCATGAATTATGAACATTGCACATTATCCAATAAAACAGCTCATTAAATGCATTATATTTTCAGGCTGAGCAGGATCACAGCGTCTGCGGGTAATATATGACATCCTAACGTTTGCAGTCGCAGAGTATGGGTAATGCATTTGATGAGGCAGCTTGGAGGATATGTGGTGCGATGGATGAGGTTGGGTTGGGCAGCTTTTTGGAGTAGGGGCTGGGTTTCTTATAACATTTCCCCAGTGAGAAGATTTCTGGGGCTATGTTTGCAAGCATGGATTTATTCACGTTCAAACCAAATCTCTAGCTGCAAATAAAAAAGGAAATGTAATTTTAGGGGGTGAACACACATTATAATTTTTGGCCAACTAACATTTATGATTTGAGTGTAATCACTGATTGGACCAAATGAGATCAAGTCCGTTCCAGTCTCAGCCAGTTGGTGTTGACAGTTGGGAGATAAAATGATACACCATGTGGTGTTTAATGATTGTAATCGTTTGCCTTCTGATCCAGTCACTGCCAGGCATTCCCATTAAGATTATTCTAAACATGTTTGACAGGTGTGGGCAGCACAAATAATATTGATTAAACTAAAACTGCCTGCACACAAGCACAAAAATAGTGCAGTGTGTCACGACTGAATAGTACCATTTTTCAATTCCTCCCTCATTTCACCCAAAGCTTGTTTTTTTTCCCCCTTTTTAATTTTTCCTTATATTTTTCTATGCAAACTCAGCACAAATATGCATGGAAAGCTGTTTTTTTGATGGATCTTGATATCTGTCATGAAACGACTTTGGGGGCTGTCTAATGACGTGTATTAATCATTGTCTACTTGCACTTGTATCTGTTACAGAAAGCCCGTTATTACAGATCAGTGGTTTTCAAAGTCTGAGTCTGTGGGCCCTCAACTCAACTCAGTTTACTTTCCTTAGTTTCACTCCATTCCTGGATGCCTGTGGGATTATGATGATATTATTTGATTCCATAGACACTCAACACTTGAGCCAATATACTCCAATATTGCTGTTTGACATAACTTCAGACTACACTTAATACACAGAAAAGGTCTGTCTTAAGGCATTTATTTGTTTCTGACTCTGGGAAAGTGAAGAAAGAAAAATAAAAATCCCCAAAGACTGGACTATCTCTTTAACCAAATCACCCACATGTAGGGTATTCTATGTGATACCCTTATGATAGCTAGTGTAATTTCCATGTAATATTTTTTCACTATCATTCTCTAAGACTCCCCTGAACATGTTAGAGTCCCCCCTGTGGGAGCCACGTCCTACATTCAGAACCTCTGTTTTAGATGTTTTAAACAATTCCAGGAGATTATTTTTTGCAGAAAACTGACATGGCAAACATTTTTCTATCTAATTTCAAAAGCACTATAATAAATAGGGATGCACTACAGGTTTTTTTTTCAGATCTGATAATTGTCCTCCTCTGAAACTATAAAAAACATCCAAATAACCAGTGGCGTGTTTGCCTCTCTAGTCGACACTGCGTTACTCTGCCTATGTGCAGCAGTTAGATGTCATGACGGCAAATGTGTACTACTCTTCTCTTTCTCCTTCTTCTTCTTCTGTTTATTGGTGGACTGGAAACCAGCTTTAAAGCTGCACACCATCATCTACTATACTGGTGTGTGTAGATGCTGTGTTTGTTAAGTCAATGAAAGCGATTTGGCTTCTGTGTTATTGACTAGTATTTATTGGCGTTATTTCATTATGTAAGGGACAATGTACGGTGAGTGTGTATTGTGAAATAAATCCAGACAGGGTGATGCAAGATTATCTAGAATCACGCTCAAGCAGTTTATGTTACAAAAAGTGCCTGCTCACTGAACACTATCCTGGTTATTACACAACTACTTACTAAAAAAGCAATAATTTAACACAAAATGTTCATAAACACAGCAATGCTCTTTAATTTAGAAATAACAGACATTAGAATGCTAACCAATCAGAATCAATACTTAACAGCAGATTTATATTTTGGACGCTTCAAAAACCCAAAATAAGGCCATTTTCCACAGGCCCAGAATTACATTTTCAAGCCACACTAATGCTTGCCAAGCCATGAAGACGTGCATTTTGCCAAACCCTCTTAAACATCCAAAGTGTCTGGCTAGAGAGAGAGGACCACCGCTATGTTTAAGATTGCAGTACTTGTGCAGCTCCTGCGTAACCAACAATCTCTGTGATTTGTTTGTGAGTTTGTTTTTTTTCCCCCCACTTCCACGTTCCTGTACTTATTTTCATCCAACAAATATACCCTCACTATTCAGTAGCAAAGCCACAGGGAGGCTTTTATTGTGAGGCAATTACATAAAACGCAATGATATTTACTACTTTAGTACAAACAACAAACAATAGTGAACAAGTTGGATAAGTGCAGAGGAGCTGCAGGTGACAGGCACTTGGTGTGAACCATCGAACCTCCAACACATCATTAAGGTAAACAACACCTTCTACCGCTGCATCCTGTCGTATGGAAAATTCATGCTGTGAGCACATCACAAGATCTGATTGCGTTTGCTCACGGCATGCATGGCTCAGCATGGAAATGTTTGGAAAAGTGCCAATCGTTAACAGGAGTCAACTGAGTTTGACTTTTAGTGTTGAGGCAATCTGCACTTTGTAACATGGATCATTATCTCCCTGGATGGTTTTGACGTTTTACGGTGGCCATGAATGGATGCACCAAGTCAGTGTTTAAGCATGCTGTCATGTTCAGATGAAAGGGTGCCAAGTAAAGATTCCTCATACCACAACACCAGCACAGTACACTGCTGACATCAAGCATGATGCTTCAGTGGATTCGTGCTGTTCAGCCTGCAACCAACAAACCTGACATTTCCACTCTTCATTGTGTACACATGTAGCTTTGTCCTCGTTCTCGGAGATTAAAAATCGAAACTGTTACGGTGTTCTTGTTCAATGTTCTCAGCCCTTTTTGACACAGTTTATACATCACTTTCACCTGCCCTTCTTTAAGTGACAGTTTCTTTTGTGTTTTTTTTTGGGTATCTCTCATATAGCATAAAATGCCACAATCAAGTGACAGTCGAGCAACTAATCAGACACGACATGACGAGGGGTTCAGAAAAAGTGCAGTCTCCGTGAACAAATTCCAAAATCATTATGCAGACATCCCGTCATCATTGACATTATTATGATTCATATATAAAAAGAAGTTTTCATCTTGACAGTTTAAATTTTGTTGCCTTGGGCCAAACTGAATATGTTTGTGAAGATGCCTTTGGTAATTCAGTTTATCTTGCCTCTGCTGCTGCCATTATCATACTCTGGTCAAATAGAGGGGTGAGACTTCTGAAAAATCATGGTAGGAGTAATAATAATGCACACATTTCAACAATATAAAAACCTTAGATTGTTCTGCGCATCGACAGTGAGTGACAGAGTGTACTTGTACAGTATCTGTGTGTTTTAAAGCACCTGTGGTGCCTGAATTTGAAGGTCAGCTTTAAAAAAGAAAACATAATTTGTTGCACCTCACGTCTGCCTTCATCATGAAGATGGAGACCGGGTGTTCATGCTGTTGGCTTGGAGGTAAACTAGATCACCTTGCTGGTGAAGGGTTTGAAGGACCTTTTAAAACACTGTGCCTGCAGTGGATAGTTCGATTCAAGCAGGTATTATTTCCTCCATTTCCTTTTAAAATGTATGTATAATTATCATCAATGATTAAGAGGAAGCTTAGGGATGGTAGTGCCACATCTTACCTCTTTAGAACATGATCAGTGCCTTACACAGAAACAATCTGTATAGATCACTAACCTATAAAACACGCGATGCCTCCTGATTCAACCAGCTTGCATGGAAACCAGATATGCATACCTCTTTAAAATAAAGTTAACTATACATCTATATATATATATATATATATATATATATATATATATATATATATATATATATATATATATATATATATATATATACATATATATATATTTATATATATATATGATAGTATTTTTCAGTCCTGAATAAATATAATAAATATAAAAATATATATGCAGCTCAACGAAAGTCCACAGCTCAGCCCCTGCTGCTCCTAAAACTTATTGTTGTGAGCGTATGATGATCATTATCAAGTGAAGGCGACCCAGATGAATTTATCAGTTCCCAAAGTTGGACTAGAGAAATGTTTTCTTTTTGGCTTTATCCCATTTTCATTTGAAGGCATATTGTAATAAAATTATATTCTCTGATCTATACAGATACTTTAGTCACTATATAGTAAATGAAATTATGTCAGTTTTTGTCGTTCAGTTTTAGATCATCTACCGAGCCACTGAGCTGATATGACGGAAAAGTTATAGATTTTTAAATGTAAAGTTACATAGAAAGAGACATAAATCCGATACAAAGTACCAGAAAGACACCATGCATGACGAGAGTGAGGGGGAGAGACACTGACCTCTGTGGTGAGGGGGAGGTTTGTCAGATGTCAGTGAGGGATGTAGAACTCGTCTCCTGCTGCTCACCTCAGGGTATCACAATGCCCCTGAACCCACACACAACTTACTGTACAAGCACCCCTCACACACACACACACACACACATACACACTGAAACCTATCAGCAGGCACACACACACCACTTTGCTGTGAATTGGACTCAACAATTGGAGCCAGTGTAGGGCAGGCATATTATTCATCCCCAGAGGGTGTCGTGTCACTGCTGACAGGCAGACATAAATATTCCTCAACCTCTTCACCAAGGGTTAATGGCTGTCCATCAGGCAGCAATGAGACATACCGGGCGGTGTGGGCCCGCTGTAGACACACACAGTATGGGCATTTCCACTGGAATAGCAAGGTCACTTATGGAGATAGGGGAAAAACCAGGGAGGACAAGAAGCCACAAGAGGCAGGCAGGAATACTGTGCTTCAGCATGTTTACATGAGCACAGATAAATAGATTTATACACAAAATCCCACCCACACAACTGAAATCTCCATACACATTTACATTTGAGTGCACCCACACAGATTTGTGCGCATACTTTTCTTGCTAAGTCAGGCTGAAGGCTTTACCTAAAAAGTTGAGTACAGTTCAGTGTCTCTGTGCTGTGCTCCACTCTGCTCAAAGCAAGAATTATTTTATTAAACTGAAGAAATGCATAATAGTTTGGGAATGGCATACATAATCACCTCGGAGACTGGGTACAACAAACCAGCAGCTGAATATAAAAGAGCCAACATTTCCCGCTTTGTTCCTAATGCTGCACGGCCAATCAAAATTAATTTATTCTAATGTATGCACACAGAAGGTCAATTATCCAAATGATTCCAGTTCAGATTGCACCTGATCTTGGGAGCCAATGAGCCATCGAAAGGGCAGATGGGTGTGCTTTGCAAGGCAAATCATCGCCCCAGCCCTTTTTTTTTTGTCACCTCCCCACTATTTGCATGTCTAAATGTGCAGGCCATCCGCTCACCTTTAGAGGAGTGCATTCCACTAATGGATAAACAACTTAGCATTTAACTTGTGTAGGAGGAGTCAGGTCACAGAACAAGATCCTGTGTGCAGTAGGTGTAGCCATGATCAACTGTTAAAAAAACAGTTGCCATCTGAAAGTAGTTTGACACACAAAAAAAAGACTTTCTTTTAATTCTTTTTAATGCGAGCACAAAGCCAACTTCAGTTTTAAAACCGGAATAAAAAAGTCAAATGGAGAGAGATTATCATGAGAAATATACATTTTTAGAAGCTGTTTTGCTTCAGGTTAAATCTGGTCTAAAGCCTGATTTCACCATAACAATATCCAATTAGATGATGCTTTTCATAATCACAGCGCTGACATCTCTGTCAAAGCACACTAAACGCTTTTTGAAAAGTTGACAGGGACAGATGGTGTGTATAGAGAATTTTCCTTCCTTCTTATGCTGCGACAACTCAGAACTTGAAAATTTCTAGCCTCCTACTCAATAAAGCACAATGCAACGCCAGTCAAAGTGGTAGTATGACGTCACACTGGCAGCGCTCATGAATAAGGTTGTTCTGATAGTGGTATCGGCATCAGCCTCAGATACTGCCTAAAATGCATCTGATACCTAAATTTCAGGCATCTTATTGGGGAAATTGCGGCCTCCAACTGTGACTTGGATGCAGCAACACTTCTTGACCTAATTTCCTTCACCTTTGCAGTGAAGGCACCACTGGACAACATTTGCTGTCTGGTCTGACTTGGTGCTTCAGCTCAGCACAGCGGAGTTTGTACCCACTTGAAGGTGTGTATTTACTGTTGAGGCGCTCGTCTTTAGTTAAGCAGCTGAATGGTGGATAGACATTTTATTTCCTATAAACCCTTCATAGTCCCATCATTTTTCTATCTAAAAGCTTTTATTATGAAGCATCAAAATCAGAAAAGTTTTCATTTACAGTTACTTAACATGTCATGTCTCCTACACAGACATGAACTGAGTCTCGGCTTCCCAGTGACACATCAGAAACAAAAGCGAACGGCAATGGAAAAAGTTTTAAATGACACTTAAACAAATCTGCACATACATGCTAATTTTGGTTTAAAAAACAAAAAACAAAAAGAACAATATAAGCTGCCCAGGCAAAGTGAAAATTTCACATTTAAAGCCTATTTAAAGAGTTTTACATAGAAACAATTCTAACAATCCCTACGGTTTCCTGTTCAGCAGTGTTTTTACAATTCAAATCACTGTTTGATTGACAGGTTGGTCACCAGTGCCTTCTGGTAACAGGTGTGCCCGGCCTATAAAATTTAAGTTTTGTAGCTCAGACTCTCTCCCTGCAGGCACCCATTTGGTTAGGTGGCAGTGATAGTTCTCAGTTCCCCTTTTGTTTCCTTTAAGCACTTTCTAATATTCAAAAACCATCCCATAAACGTCCTACACTACTATATAATATATATAAATAATATAAATGACTTCATGTTGCTTTAAGAAAAGGTTTTAGAAGGCAGCTTGTTCAGAAAAAAAAAGTGAACACAGAACCTTAGGGGCTCTTTCTATTAAGCACGAACAAGCAGATGATAATTGTGTAGTCTGAGATTTCACAAGGTGAAATCAAAAACAGATACTGTATATAGCAATGATGTACGTTACATACATTATTGCCAACAACAGCAAAAAAACAACAACAACAACATACTTTGTGTAGGCTTACAACTGGCGCTATTACAAACACAAAAAAGAGAGAAAATAAAATAAAATGCAAGGAAATGAATAAACTGCATGCAAAAGAACTTAATATTTTCTTCTGCAACTGGATGTTTAAGAGGCAATTCAGCAGGACTGAAAGAACCTTAGAGAGCTGTAACTCTGATGAATGGGAGGTTATTTTCATATGGCGTTCCAACCATTGCTGGCTCGCTCCAAGGCTTTCCATATAGTGCCCCTTTCTACAAGCCCACTGATTTGTTTTTCATCCTCATCAATGACCGAATCACGGCAGTTATTGAAAGCCGATGACTGTTTTTCGATGCCACTCAGCTCTGGCTAAATGAGTCATTTAAAAATTGATAGAATAGACATATTTTGCTCTCCTCTCTAGCCTTCTCTCCTTCCCTCACGTTCACCCCCTGTGGGTCTTGTGAGGTCTGGGTAAGTGGGTGCTAAATTGCCAGAAACACCCAAACCTGGTTGAAACAGATGGGCACAATCGGGGTTTAATTTTCAAAAAGCCAGACATGGATACATACACTGATTGGGCATGTCGGCGTACCCCATACTTTCTTTCTGCAGTGAGAGCTGTTACATAAAAATTTCACACGTCCTCATCAAATGGAGAAGTGGTCCGCTCTCAAATGCAAATGCGAAGGACTTTTACTTGTCTTTCAGGGAAGGGGGGCGACCAATGGCTCCAAGGCTGACATTTTGCCCTGAAGGCTTTTGATGGAGCTCTGGAGAACAGAGCAGCATATCAATTAGCCATTAAGGGTTTGCTCAGGTATTAGAGGGATCAGAGAAACCAATAAAAGCCTCAAGAGGAAAAGGAAGAGGCTGAGTAGACTCCTGATCGATGCAGGCCTCATCAAGAGGTTTGCTCCATGTCAGGAAGGGCATATAAGGTGGACAAATGATGAGACCTTTGAACTGCAGGCTGAGGGTGTTATCCTAATGAAGACCTCAGACTTTCTGTAATTTAACTCTTCCTAATTTCTTTTGGACGTTTGACAGCTGTGCATTCAAGCTGGTGACAATCAACTTGGTACAAACCAGGTTAGTCCCAGTGAGAAAAATAAGCCATCCTTCTTGTCCACATTGTATAATAAAAGAACACAGTAATTCTCAAAATCCCAAAACCCAACACAACCAACAAATTTGTTCCTAAAATTCCCACATTTTTGTGGTGAATGGTGAGCACTGACTGCAAATAAAGATGCACGATGCATCCCACCTTCCTCCTGCTTAAACCCCCAATAGAGTGCCGTGCTTTGAAGCCAACTTGACATAGCGGCCAAACTGTGTAACACACCATCATGTGATGCTCTACAGCCAAAAAATCTTTTTTACAATCCCTGCAAAATGACTCGTTTAAACATCAGAATTCAATGCAATTTGGTCCAATAACATTTGGAAAGTCCAGAGAAGCCACACAATTAAATCATTTTATTCCTTTCAAGTTAGCGGAGGCCAAACTCTAAGTTAGCCACTAGGTTGTGGGCAGTCTCTACTTCGCTTGCAGTAGCAGTTGCCTGCAACACTGTATCCAGTTCTCTATATTACATCCATGCTCCCACTGCACAAAATGAGGTCAAAATATCCCGGATACAAATGCTGCCATCTTGTCCTGGTGACATAATTTCCACCTCGAGTCTGCACAGGAGTTATCAAAGTTGAAGTCACGGTATCAAGGTTCGCCCAGTCACACGGCTGACTCAATCATGAGCAGGGATGAGCTGTCAGTCATGATGTAAAACCTTTAATAGCATCAAATAACTAATTAAACCAAACTGATCAGAAAAACGAAGACTTGAACATACATCAACATGGCAAGAAACCATTTTTGGAGAAAAAATTATTTGACGTGTACTTTGATGTTTTATTTTGGACCCATGTCATATCTGCTAACATGGAGGGGGTGGGGTTTATGACCTATACTGCAGTCAGCGACAAAGGGGCGATCAAGATGGCTGAACTTTTTCGGAGCTGTCACGTTGTCCGTCTTTATAGATGTCAATGATGGCTGCTGAAATGATGCTGTTGTTGTTGTGAGTGGATGTATGGAACTCTGCTCAAAGTTGCACAGTTAAAGACATCATTACTAATCTTCGGGCTCACACGATCAACAATGTTCCAACGGCAGAATAAATGGAGTGACCGTCCCGGTATCTGCGTTTTAGAAGTCCACCACATGAAGCTCCATTTTAAGTCTAAAAACCGCAGATGGAGACATGAGGTTTTTCAGCTCTGAACAACTAAAACGGGAATGTGACATTTGTGTATAGAAGAGGCTTTCCGATAAGTCTTCTTACACCTAATGGCTGCCAAACACAGTTTAGACATGTTCCATCAAGCTTGTGTGTGGCAGATCCGATATGGAGTTATTTTACTCTCAGTGTCATCGAGTTCACCTCGATCTTAATCTTCAGAGCTCTGACATCTTGTGGTCTGTTTTTGCCACATCTGTTGGCATCACAGAAGCACAGAACAAACCTTTGTGACTTTTCTAAATCCAGTAGCTAGATATAATGATAGTATATGCATACATAAAATACATGATCATGATGAATATGACATAGTGAAGTGCACCCGAATATAATATGTTAGAGTATAACTGTTTGATTGTTTTATCTACTACTGGTTCCATGGTCAAGAATTAAATCTCAATTTAAATTTTAAGCCAACATGGCTTAAAACACATTTAAATTTTATCAGTTTCAAATCCATGACAACTGGGCATATCCAGCTGCTTAGGTTAATTGTTTAATATGATTAAAAGCTCCAGAGGAACTACTAAATGGACTTTGTGGTAAGACTGTTTAGTCTGAACTACTGTTTTAACAAGGTCAAGAATGAACCTTCAATCCTGATGGCATGGTCTTATGCCTCCTCTTATGTTTGGTTCACTGTATGCAATTACTTTATCCCACCACGGTGTTTCTATTAAAACAGATGCAGTGAGTCTACTGGAATTGTTGGTATACAAGCACTAGAGTGACATCTTAGCTACCATCCCTGAAAGTGTTGACAAGAATTTTTAATTAAGTTTTAGTTGCTTACTACATTTTTTCAATCATTTTATTTAGTTAAAGTCACATTTTAGTTTTTTATTCTCATTCTGCTTTAGTGAAGATTTAGTTGTTAGTCATGAGTCATTTAATTTCATACTTTTCTCTGTAATGGATTTAGCTGTAAGATGTTTCTCCTCTCTGTGAATGAGAAGAAAGCATACCTCGAACTGTGTTCAGTCATTTAGGCTGAGAATGTACTACTGACAAATTCTTTCATATCATATAAAAATAAATGCTTAAGTCATTTTTGATGTGTGGTTATCAGACACTGATAATGTTTACTACCTGACAAACCAGACGTTTTATATATTACTGAGGTCTTCTGCTAAATTCTGCATCGTATTTGCCTCAGTTGAACTGTTTTTTAATACAGCAGAAGGAAAAAGTATGAACTGTGTTGTTAAGGCAGATGGGCATTATGTGGGAAGCATCGCATTTATTTGCTTTACATGGAGCTAAAATTAGTTCGCCAAATGAGTTACTGTCTGTTTATGAGTCATAACAAATCATAAATGATCAGACAGAGCAGATGCGTACTGTGAATTTGGCTCTGTTAGATTTAACAATATGTTTATGAAGTAAAGCAACATGTCCTGAATCCACACAGAACTTTAGGCTACAGTAACATAACATTTAGCCCTTAAAGAGAATTAAAATTCATGTAATCAAATCAACTCACAAAACTGATATTTAACTTGGCAGATGCTACAGGACAGTGTATTTTCTGATGTCTTTTCATACTGGTTGTGTTTTCTCTGACATCTTTAATCCACAACTTACAACTGGGGGAGATATTATTCTTATACAGAGAACATATTCTTTATGTTTTTTTTAAAATATGTGATAAATTAATCACATCAAAATCAAAACAAGGCGCTCCATCCTAGTTGGGACTTTCTTCTGGTTTGAATCAAAGGGAAAAGTGTCCACAGATCATTTCTCTGCTTGTGGAAAATGACTGTGACCTAACTTGTCCATCTGAACACAACCAAGTATTCCAGCTCATCTTTACTCATCAGGGCATAGTTAAAAGATATTTAATCGAAATTTTTGTCAGAATTTTAGTTGACAAAATTAGAACTGATCCCCAACAGCGAAATACAGACAAGAAAAAACATAAAAATCTGCCCAAAAAAAAAGTTGGGAACTGCAAAAATCTCTAGTGGAGATTATGACTGCAACTGTGTCAAACCTGAAGTGTGAAATGTGTTTGATGGACAGTGGGGGTTATTCACTGCTGCGGGGGAGCGTGTCGCTGTTCAGATATTGGCTGCATGTATCCTATGTGGTTTAACATTTTAATATGACTTTGATTTACATTTCAAGTAACCACGTCTAGCTACAATCTCTCATTCCTCTAGCACACACAATAGCACTGAAAGAGTCAAAGTAGGGTTAGGGGGGTTTTCAGTCCCACATCTCATTCGTTCTGCCACCCGCTGTAGTAAAACTCCACTTAATTCATTTCTTTCCAGTCCATAAACTCTACCTCTAGCACCTTTAAAATCGCCAGCGTGTTCTCCACTGCCTTCAGTGAACCAGTGAGTGAGGTGCCACACTCGCCTCCAATCCTCACCTCTGCAGATAAACTCTTTCAGTTCCTTAAGAATAAACAGGAACACCCCCATCGCACCACTCTATCAACCCACTGTCCCATATAGCAGTCAACCACGGACGAGCCACTTTGTGTGTGTGTGTGTGTGTGTGCATGTGTGGCAGAAAGCGAATGGAAGTCTTCTCCGGCAAGATGAGCTCCAGTGATTACAGGCTGAGACAGTTTTCTAATTATTCTGTCAAACATCAATCCTGTGGGCTGATGCAGGCCGTCCTGTGGCCTGATGGACAATGTAATCACCGCTAGAGCCCCCTCCTGCCCCCCTGCTCCTCCACCCATTTTACCGCCCCATACACCCGTTTCCTCCCCCTCTCCTCACCTTCTGCACACTCTCACATTTTCCTTCCTTCATCGCTCTTTTCAACACAACTCTCTCACTCCCTCCTGCTCTGTCAGAGCTTGTCTACTCATCGCCTTCTCCACACACTAGTTCAGCCATTCCCATGCTTGCTGCTTGTAAAAAAAAAAAAGAAAAAAAAAGACACTCTGGATCTAAAAGGAAAAAATGATGGATGTCAGAGGATTGTTAAAAATGATACAGTCGGTTGTAGAACTAAGGAAAAAATAAAACGCAGCACAAAAAAGAAAGTTTGAACTTACAGCAACTGTCTAAATGACCATCTAATCCAAATCAATTTAATTTCATTTGTATAGTACCACATGATTTCAGTTAGGGGGCAGCGAGCTCAGGACTCCTTTCATACAGAGCAGTCCTAGACCATCCTGTTTATAACCCCAGTGGTTCCCACCAGGAGCAAGTACTGAGGTGACTGTGTCAAGGAAAAACTTCCCCTCAACAGGCAGAAACCTACAGCGGCTTCAGGTTCTTCATTAATGACTAACTTAATTATTTTCATAACAAAACTGCAAATTGAAAGAGTTAAATTAAATCACAAAAAACACGGCTTTCATTATAACTCACAAAGAAAACTTGTTGTTGTCTGGTAAAAAGAGTCCCTGCAGGCAGGTGTCTGCGCCATTAAAACTTGGCAAAAGATGGTGTTACTGAATAAAAAAAAGTCTCTGTCAAATTATAAAGTAAATAAATAAATAAATAAGGAGCAGGCTGTGGCTTTTAACTCTTCATAAAAGACCTAAAAACTGGCAAGCCTTTCCTCTACATAAACCATCTAGGTGATTGACTGAAGTAATTTTCAGACTGGTAGCTTGGCGGCTGTGTAAATGACAGACAGCTGGTTGACAGAGTTTATCAATCAAATGCACAATACACAAGTTCTACCACCAGGTCTCTCTCTCACATTAAAACAATAACAAAAGATGGAGTTTGAAGACATCGTAAAGTAGCGTGGAATCATGGGAGTCGTGTTTATAGTTAAACACCCACCTTTGAAAATCTGACATGACTCAGGCAGAAATCATGTTCACCGACCTCCTTCCTCACAGTCACACTGTTACCTTGAATAATTTACTGATTTCTTTGGGTTTTTACAATATTGGAAATATTTGCGTTAATGTAAGTAGACAAATCAACAGAATATATAACATGGGTCTAGCATTTTTAAACATTTTAATGCAGAAATGTTACATGTTATATTTCAGTCTTTAAAGACGTCATGTCTTCCTCATATCACCTTAAAAGATGTGATGTGAGGTGTGAACTCTGTTCAGTATAATCTTGTTGAAAGTTGGCTAACAATACAAGCCTAGAATTTAATTTATAAAAGAAAATGCAATTGCAATATTGGTAAGAAACGCTGCAAGTAGTTTTTTTCTCTCAAGTCATTTGGCTCCACATTCAGTAAACAACACATCTTCTATACTACTTTTTCGTCTCACAAGGACTAATTTCCAAATTTTTAAAACCACCACCCTAACAAAGGCTGCAGAAGAAACACCTGCACCAGCGCTGTTGTCTCCCGATGGCTGTAAGGATGATATCAGTAGAAAAGGAGGACCTTATACAGCTTGCATTCAGTAGTAGATGACAGATATATTTAAAACTATTATCTGGTTCTATAACCCAACATGTTATAGTAAATACATTTAGGTATATATGTTGTAACAAATATATTCATATTGTGCCATTTAGCAGTTATTTCATGTTCTCTCTCCACTCCATTACAGTATGTCTTCCATAAGTGCAAGGAATGATTCCTCCATGGTCAGAGTACATGGATACTTAATTAAAACACGCAGACATGCCACATCCTACAGCTTAAAAGAAACCAGTGGTATTATGTTCTGCTCTCTAAAACCAAGGTTACAATATAACCACATGTTGTAATCCTGTCCCCTCTTGATTAAATCAAACCATATCAAAGAGACAGTGAGCAATAGATGTTACAAAATAGGACTGAAGTGGGTATCACAATGGAAACTTGAAGTTCTTAACAAAAACATGAACCAGGATCCATTGAGAGTCTTTTTAGCGGGCGAACTAGTCCATTTTTGGATCATAGTCTCAGGCAGCGATTTACCTTTGTCAAGAATTTATTGATAATTCTGAGCACTGATTGTGGGTTATATTGCTTAGAATAAATCTGAGACTATAATGCCTAAGAGGTTGTTGTCTTGGCAACCGAACCTCTATGAAGCAAATGTCATATCACTCATAACCACACTAGAATGGCAATGAATAAGAGGAAATGATGGGGATATGATAGGAATTCTGGTGGCGTGAATGTTGTCTTATGGCATACATTTAGTATTTTTTGTTTTGTTTGCCATCATTTCCAATCTGCAATTTTCTAGCATTGAATGTAACCTGTAAGTTTTTAATTATGTTGACAAGCTGGGATTCTGTAAATATGTAAAATGTCTCTAAAAAGACTGATTACACAAACTAGTTCTGCTGCATAACAATCTTCTCCCTTCCTTTGCAGAGCTTCTCAGTTTACCCATTGCAAATCTCTTGTCCATCTGTATCCTCCTCTGGCAGCAGCAGATATTGACTGAGATAATAGTGCAGGAGAGCCGTGTTGTACATTGCCTCTGCTGCTTTGTGAACAAGGCAGACTGCTGCAGCGGCAGACAGTCATGTCAGCTTGGACAGCGTACTGGGGACTGAACTGGATCATACAATCTGATACCAAATTCTTCCCACCGGCTGTCAATTATCAGGGATGCAGGGACAATGAGATCTGGATAAGGGATATGTGAGGTGGTGCATAATAGTTGACCAGAGATAATGCACAAGTGTTGGCACTTGCAAAGTATTTGCATATTTATGAATGTAGAAATGCATTGACTGTTACTGTATACAGACACTTAATATAAGGTATATAGTTTGTTTTCACTATTCAAGACCAGTTTCCTTGTTTTGTCTGCAGTGTAATGCTATTATATGTCCGTCTCCGTGTATGTGATTCTCCTCAGAGTGCCTCGTCTTAACACAGATACACTGTTTTCTATCCCGACCCTGAGCACAGATACTAAAAGAAAGAGGCGATTCCTCTGGAGATGCGATGAGGCAAACGTTTCATGTGAGTCTCAACGTCTTTCCATTACGCTCGATAATAAAGAAGTGTGTGGATCAGACAAGAGGCTCGTAACAAATCAGGCCTGGAAAAGCCAATTACACCGACAATAATCTCTCGCTGTACTGCTGCCGGCATGTCTCGCCATACAAAGCAACAAATACCTGAAAGAAGGCGAGCGGGGAGGAGGGGCACGGAGGAGAGACAGGACATTTAAACAGACAAACTATATTTGTGAGTGCTTGCTCATTAGGCTGCACAGTTGGTAGAAAAGGAGGCATATTTTGGGAGCCAGCTTCTCTGGGATTTGAGAATTGTGGTATTTGCCGGCTGTCTATTGAATATTTTGCAAGTTTCTGCTAATTTAAGCGAGAAAGTCTTTATTTATTAGGAGCGGACAAAGATGTTAAAACACTACTGCTGCCCTTGCGAGTGTCAGGCTAAGGGTGTTATCGAGGAAGATAGCAAAGAGGAGCTGGTGGAGAAGAGCCAGTGTCTCAACCCATGACCCTGGCCAAAACCCAGGGGGCTGCAACAAGAGTGAGGGCAGGGGGCCTGCTGAATTTGAGAGCTGGGTCTGGCTAAAATCGAAGGTTAATACGAGGCGTTAGGACCTTAAGGCCACGTTGGAACAAACACAAGCTTTAGGAGCCAAGGCACAAGAATATAGTCTGCAGACAGCTGGATGCATGCAGATACTGACAGGTGTAGATTAAATATGCTCACATAGCAGCTACAGATAAACACACACATCACAAAACGAAACAATCCAACCTAATCTTAAAATTACCTATTATCCTCAGCACTGTTTGGGAAATTTGGAAGACACTTTAAGCTCTATACTAAAGTAATGTCCTTTATTACTGACCTTGTGTTACACAATATTTGAATCAATTTAAGAGTTTTAGACCAAGACCAAAGTTATAGTAAAATAAAGCGATATCTGCAGTCTTGTATTAAAGCTCTCTCTGTTTTTCATCATCTTCTATAGTTCAAACAAAATCAAAAGAATTGATATTATTTGTCTGTGCTGGAGGAAGTTAGATATTTTCACGCTCGGGGGGAAATAGTGCATGATTATTTGAGATTTGCCAATTCAGTATTAAACTGAAAGCAGGATGAACTGCAATACCAACTGGCAGTTTATGATCTCTCTTTTGTGAGTCATCTGTCGATAAGGTTGAGTAATCATCTACTGTTTTCAGACAGTTCAATAAAAAAAAATAATTAAAGGGGCACTGATTTTACACAAATGTTCAGTTTACTCAGATAGCTGTTGTATTATGTCCTCTGTGGTTCTGGAGGAGCTTTCTAAAACATAAAAAGAACCGTCTTTAATTCAAGATGCTACTGAGTTGCGTTACTGACCCTTCCTAAGTCCCGCCCCTTTTTTCTCTGTGCTCCAGTGACAGTGGAGCAAGCTTGGTACCTCTGTCAACTTTCTCCTTACCCGTTTCTTGTACTTAGCTGGCTAGCGGCTGACGTAGATTAGCACAACACTGGAAACTAGAATGGAGGAAGTTGACCAAGGTTCCAAAAGGGACAAGATGGTTCAATTAGACATGTAGAATCAAGAGTTTTTTTTCCTTCTTTGTGAGTTACACAACTTTATGGAAGTGCAATACTAATCTCTGGAGCACAGCTTTACAGGGAACTTGGCAGGGGCATCAGCTATTATTAATTATCCTTTCAATCCTACCCCATATGATACAAAAGTATAACTGAGCTCTGGCTTAATACTACAATGCTCTATTTTCTGAGTTTCCCACAGAATGGCATGCCACATAATTCCCAGTCTTTACAGAATCTTATGATATGTGAGCCTCTAGAAGCAAAAAAACAAACCTCAGGATATGACACTGTTAATTTCAGGATATATTCAACTAATTTTCTGCTAATAAATGTTTATATTACTGCATTAGCGCTGTTCAACGTGTGTCTCCTGTGTATTGTGTGGCCTACAGTGACGCGTACTGCAGTTAATGATGTGAGGTGCACTTTGACCACCTCCAGTCAAATGGGGAAGGAAAAAACACATTTTCAAGGCTTTGGCATGTTGTTAAGATTGTAGTCTATTATTTCTTACTCTGCTAATTAATTTACAGCAACACTCAACAGCTGTATCACTGCAATTAACCTGTGTTTGAATGATGCAGGCTTAACCTCGACAAGCGACTTCAAAAATATCACCCACATTATTAGTCCTAGAGGACAGGAAAGGGCACAGTGTTTGTGGTGTCAGTACATGGCTCAGAGAGCACGAATGATCTCATCAACTGGGTGTTTGAATGGCCTCCCATAATCCCCCAGCATGTGCACACATAAGAGCCAGGGGAGCATGAAATGAGGGAGGTCTAACAGTCTCACTTCTGCCGCAATGTCTCTGAGCACTGGACATGGCTGGCTGTGATGGTGATACTCCCTCAAGTCTTGGAACATGGACAGATGGAGAAATGGGGAACTGGAATGGTGGCAAAGGGTGGAGCGGTGACAGCAGATGGTTTGGATGGAAGGAATCTCCATTTTTAATACTGAGAATAGTAGAAAAGCAGTTTGAAAGGATATCACTGGCTAGCAACAGCATGCCCACATTTAATAAAGCATTATTGTGGGTTACTGATCCATGACTATGTGGAAACCATGTGTGCAGGGTAAACAGAGCAGCTCCGCCACTCTCATGGTATATTTATAGCTGGAGAGGATGGTGGGTTCGTGATACTGCCAAGACAATGATTTAAGTTTATTTTAATACATTCTCTGGATGCCTCGTGATTAGCAGTGGGATGTAAATGGATGTGATGACCATTATGCAGTGAGGACCTGCCTCACTGCTGCAAGTAGGAAAAGTAAATATTATTTGGAAAAATCTAAAAAAAAAATTTTAAACAAAGCAGGTTCCTGAGAAAATAATAGCATAAAGAGAAAGTTCAACAAATGTTTTAATAAGTTCTAACAAGTGGGGCAGGGATAAAACCACATCATCTGTGTAAAGCAAGATGTGAAGATCAACCATACTTCAGATTAATGGAGAAAGCGAGAGTCGATTTCTTACACAAACAACAAAGGGCTTCCTAGCAATTGTAAATAGTGACAGACTTTGAGGGCAGTCCTGTCAACAGGACTGTTGTAATGAGAAGTTAGGTGATTTATTATAGTTGGTTATAACTGAGACCGTCCAGCAATCATACAGCACTTTGACCCAGGAAGCAAAGTTGGTGCCCAAAGTGAACTCCTTTAGAGTGCACATCCATTGGATCTAGTTGAAAGCTTTTTGGGCCTTGAGAGCAAGAATGGAAATTTTGTGTTTGTCACATCTGGAGGACATTATATTTATCAGTCGTATAACATTAAAAAACAGTGTCCTGGAATAAATCCAGTTTGGTCGTGGTGGATTATGCTTGAAATACATTTATTAAGTCTGTCTATGAGTATTTTAGTGACCACCTTAAGATCACGTGGTCTCTCTTATCTTTTTTCAAAATCAAGGAAGGGTTAGCTGAGTATATTGATTCAGTACATAGGTTGAAACAGAATGATTAAACATCTTCAGTATGATGGGAACAACCTCGTCCAAGTATGGTATTTAAAACTTTATGCTAAATCCACTTGGCCAGTGGCTTTTCCTTTAGGGAAAGAATGTGCCTATGCGACTTCCTCTAGGGTTATGTTTGCATTTAAGTCTGCTTGTGCTGAGGAGCTCAGTTTAGGAAGGTAGAGAGTGCAAAGGCATTCAGATTTTTTTTTAAGGTATCAGCAGTGGTCTTCCAGGTGTAAAGGTCCTTAGAAAACTTTTGGAAACGTTCATTAATTTCTCTTGGGTCAGTGGTAATGATTCCAGTTTTGGTTTTAATTTCATAAATCATTCTGTTAGCCTCTTTGTTTCTAGCTGACACGCCAATAATTTATTTGGCTTATCAGCCAGTTCATAGTGTATCTGTTTGACTTTTAAAAACATCATACTGCAAGTAAAAAAAAAAGTTAAGAAAGTAGAGTTACATGAAAGCCAGAGTGATGATCACTACCGTAACGATTCTGACTTCCTAAACTGTGCAACAGACGATACATTTCTATTTCCTCTATCATCAGGTGAAGAGCTTCTGCAGAGGAACATGAGAATAAATGAAGCCCTTCTTTGCTATGCCCTTCCTCTGAGTGCTCGACTTCACAAGGTCGCTCAATCACATGCAGCTCCCCTCCCTGTGGCATCCAAAGGCCCTATCTGATCGCTGGCTGGCTCCCGCTGGCCCCATGGTGTGAACCAGGTGCTGCGATGACAAAACGCTCCTGGCAGCAATAAGAGAACGGAGAGAGCAGAGCTCAATTAGCCCGAGCTCCAATCCCAGATCCTCTATTGATTTCCCACGGATGAGGAATGGCAGACAGGAGAAAGCTCAATCAGACATACCCATGGGACCTGTCTCGGTGTGTGTGTGGGGGCGTGTGGGTGTGTGCGAGAATCAACAGGGGACGCATTGGTGCCGAGACAAGGTGCTGGGATAAGGTGAATACATAATCAATCCATAGTCTTTATGCATACATGATGGTTAAGTAATAGTGTTGTCTACTGATGGTGCAGTGGAAAATGACATGAGTCTTTAAAGGCATGCTGTGCTGTCCTAACCCAGATCAAATGGAGAAGGAGACAGACAAGGCATGAGAACCCTGAAGGGCAAATCAATCTGACAAGTCATCAGCTCCATGGTGCATCTCTGGACAATTCCTTCACTTCCTCAAATTAACCTTCACAAGAGGAATGAGAGGGAGAATGTATGGACTCTGACAACCTCATTTGTCCTTCATTTATGTCTTGAACCTTCTTTCCTTTGGTGCAAAATGTACAATTTTGCCAAAATTCATGACATGTGCATACATTTGTTATTTGCGCCATGACAGTGCATAGATATGTTAGGATGATGCATTTTCGGAGTTTGGGTTCAAGAGTTTAGGCAACGGGTAATGTGTGTCTGAATGTCAGTGGGAGAGCAGCGGTGTATGTGTGACAGATGTGTTGTTGTTGTCCCTTCACATGTGATTGCCCCGCCTCAGCATCAAGTTAGAGGTCTGTGACTCTGCCCAAGCCCAAAGGGGGGCATGAAATTGGAAATATAAACTGATTAAAATACACACCACTAACTGTGTCTCAATTCATCTTACACACATGTGCGACTCTGAAGCAGAATCCTTCTTGCTCTGTGGGCCTCCTGCATGCTTTCTCTTTTTTAAAATCTGTTTAATCTTTTTTTTAATCTGGTTAAAAATTAAATTAATGAATATGTGAAAACAACAGAAATCAACAACTAATGAAATTCCCATCCCTATCAAGCCAGCTGGTGCCCAAGCTCTGCTCAACATGCATCAGGAGCAGTGCTGTCCTGGCCCTTTTAGATCTGTTTTATTTTGAAGGGATAATCTGTCATAACTGACAAAAAACTAAACCTGCCTATAACATATTATATTTTATATTATATGATTGTCTTTTATTATTATTTTTGCCCTATCCAGTAATTTAATTCAACAAGTAATTTGCAAGATATTGCACTGTCTGTATATCTTCAGGCCCAGTGTGTGACACCGCCCCACTGGGACCAACCAGACATGTTACATGGATGCACGCTAAATGCAATTTACGTAGTTCTATGTATGTTATTGTAGTCTTGTTATGTTTGTGTAATCTTGGTTAGTTCTATGTAGCCTCTAAATTCTATGTAAGAACCATGGTGCTGCTGCATATGGTTCAAATGACAAATAAAGACAGTCTACATATAATGCATTATGTCATGGGCTAAAACAACAAACTACTTTCCAGATTACGTAATAATTTAGGTTATTTTTTATGCTTTTGTTATTATAAATTAGTAAACCTGCTTAAAAACTGATCTAGTCAATTCAGAATCAGGTTTATTGCAAGTAGATTTTCACATACAATGAATCTGATTTGGTGTTTTGGTGCATATAGATAAACATAGTAAGTAGAAAATATAAAGAAAGATAAAAAAGAAAGTAATTCAATTCAAGACACATGTATATAAAATTTTAATAAATAAATTTCAATAATATAAGTATTTTAGAAAATACATACAGCATGTTTTCATATTTTATTGTACAATTTGGTGACAAAGAGCGCATTAGCCTACAGTATAGTAATCAAATGTATCATAGAAACCTTCTGTAAATAGCACCACATTAGATGTGTTACAACTGTCACTGCCTTATAAGGCATTCCATTTTTCACATGAAATCACTTGACATGTCACAGCTCTTATAGATCTATTTCCAAAGAAGACGTGCACATGTAGGTTAATTTGATATTATTTATTCCACTTTGAATACAAGTTCTGTGAGACTGAACTCTGAAGACTGAGCTGTCCCATGTTTGAGCTGTCCTCCACAGTCACTATTTTTACAAAAGGTTTATTCTTTTTTTTTTTTTTTTTTTTTTTTTTTTGAAGTGTATCTCTATCTAAAAAAATATTTTGGGGGACTTTTGTGCCTTTAATTTATCAGGGCAAAGTTCATTTTGAAGTGTCAAACCCATGTTATTCGATTGTACAATGTGTTTGAAATCAAAGCTACAGAGACAAGGCAGGACCACAAGCCCTGATTCGTCGATACTCAAACCAAGGCATCATGGGATTACCAGTGGACAGCTAACAACAACAACAACTGTTTTCAACACAGAAAAAGGGATAAATGTACACAGAACCATGTCTCAGTGCTAGATTACGAAGTTTTGACAAGGATACAAAGGCATCAGAGCTGACGGTGTAAGGGTACAACACTAGTGATAGCATTAGCTTAACATTAGCCTTTCCTGCTCAGTTTACTTGGGGGCTAACAACCTTCACTTTTCCAACAGTTAGGGAACAGACAAGACTTTCTTGGTCTTGAAAAGCTGCAACATTTATTAACTGACACTCGGTAACCTGAACTGTACATTTACTGCCAGATTGACAACTACTACAACTACTAAGCTTAAATTTCTGCTCTGCAATGAGCAGCAGCATCACTCAGTTTGCTCCTCATTCTCACTCACTTACACACAGCACACACATTTCATACTGCCCTATTCCTTAAACACTACGCTCATTTGGGCAGTTGGTTTAAACCTCCATCCTCTACATAAAAAGAAGCCTATCAACTCCAAAGTTACATTTGTGTAAAATGTTTTATTCCCTTCTGTGACAAAAAAATAAGGAAGCATGATATGTATTGTGCGTCACGTACCATGAACAAATTTGTGGGTGTTTTCCTTGCCTGCTGTTATTTACATGTTTATACGCTAGCAGTATAAAAAGCTTGACTCGCTTAGTTTCACAGTCCCTAAAGGCTTGTTCATACAGTGTATGGAAAATAGGGGAGAAATGTGGTAAACAAAAGCATAATACATCTAAATCTATACTGTCGCTTCCTGTTGACTGCTGGTGAGGCTGCACTCAGATTTATCACAGTTGCACCTTGCTTAGTAATGGACGAGAGACTATTATCTGCTAAGTCCATCTGATACATGGGTTTCTGAGTTCACGGAGCAAAGGGCTTAGCTCTTCAAGCCAGTTCACCCACTCTGCATCAGTCTATAGGTGGATGCTTCACTAAGGCTGCACTATTGCGTTTTGAACTTTTGCCCCACACATTGGAGACAGACAGCCTTGGAAAGAGCGCGCACACACACACACACACACACACACACACACACACACACACACACACACGCTATATATGTTCAAACGGAAAAAAAAATCCCACACATTAATACATAGAGCTGAACACTGTGTCCACATGTATGCGCACACAGACCAATTACATGGCATCCGGCTCATGGTGAATACATTTCAAGGACTAACACAGGGTCAGCAGCCTATAACATAAGCTCCACATATTGCTGCGGTGGTTTTAAATGTACAAGAGCACCAGAGGTCCCATGATAGACAAAAACCCAACCCTGTATCTGTCACCAGAGCAGGATTTTAATGCACTGTAAGCAAATCTGCAGGAAAACCATTATATGGAGCTAGAGCCGTTCTCTTATAATGGCAAACCAATACAATGACCTGCACAGCATATAACTGAAAAAAAGACATATATCACGTGGAGAGCCACTTCTCCCTTAAAGCACTCAACCCCACCACCACCACCACCACCCTGTCTGCCTGTTACAAGCAAAGTTCACTCTTTCTGTGGCCTGGCCTCAATATGGCAGCCCCAGTGTGTTGGCTGGACTAAGTACTCGTTCCTCCATGGCTGGCCCCCTATTTAGTACCTGTGTAATATTCTGCGCACTGGGAATGAACTCCATTACGTGGTAGCTTGTTTTCTCCTTTCCCTCTTTTTCTCAACGGCTTTGCATGGCTTGTGTTTATAACACAGGGAGCCGGCATCGCCCCCAGGGGCCAACGGCTTCAGGCAGAAGGGTGATTTCTTTCCCTCTAAAATAACACACCATGGGCCTCTCACATCACAGGTGACTCTTGTGATTAAAAGTTGTCGGGGTCCCCGAAGGGCTGCATGTGTGTGCTCGGATGCGAGTATGATGTGGGTGCCACAATGTGAGCATATATTTGCACTTATTTGTGTTTCTGCATAGTGACTGAGTGAGCTGTAACACCCTAAGGACACGGTCCTGTAAAAGAGACCAATTTTCAGTTGGTAAATATTATGACGTTATTTTGTAGGCGGAGCTTATTTGGAGGAAAACAATAGATGAGAGCAGCCCATACAGTTACTTTGCTCCTGCATCACGCCACCACCCCTTTTGGGTGAAAACAACCACTCTAATTGGACTAATTGGACGGTCAGTAAAAATTCTGAGGTGAGCAATTATGTTACGTCTTTGCTGATAAATGATCTCCATCATTACACTGAACAAAATAAAGAAATAGGGGTACTTTCAGTCTGTCTCCATTGAACTTGATAAGCCTACATGTACAACTAGTTACTTTATTGAATCTTAAGGTAATGTACATATTTCAGTAGTGTTTTTCATTTTTTTAACAATAAAAACATTATTTCTATAAAGTTATTATATATATTTCTATCAAACCAGAGCTGGTGATTGTTGAAACAGTGGAAAGACTGACCAAGATGGATTCAGTGAGTTTTATTTTGTTTCTGTCTGTCGAGATTAAATGAAGCGTGTTCTACGGAGCTGACAAGACAATTAAAGCTTGTTTTAGTTTGGTAAAAGAGAGAAACTTGAATTCAGGGGGTGATCAGTTGTATTCTTCTGTTAAATCAGGTAAGCAGTTGTGAAAATATTTCCTTACTTGACATTCTGTGTGTTCATTTTGTTTATTTTGTTGCAGATCGCACACATCTCTCAGCTGTCATGCCCACCTTTCTGATCAGGTGGGCATGACAAACGTTAAAGACACAGAACGTTACATCGTTACGTTACAGACACGTTTAAACAAACAGTATTTTACCTAACCTTAGCTGACAAGTGTGCACTACACACACAAGCATTTTTGATGATCGCATCAGTCTAATCCTTCTGCCTTATCGCATTAAACCATAGTAGTCTTCATTTTTTTTGACTGGCAGTGGCAGCTGTTATGCAATGAAACATCAATTTTGAACCATTACTACTTTGATTCTGGCACCAACAACACAGCAAGATGACATTTTTGCTTGGTTATGTGACCTACTATATGTGATTTGCGTTTGCCTCTAGCTTTTTCTTTGTTTTGCCTCCAGCTTCCACTGTGACGTAATCATGACGTTTGCACTAAAAGGGTCTATAGGGCCCCTTTCATTCTTTTCCATGCAGCCTGTAGACACGATGGTGCACCTCTCACAATGCATTTCTCAGGCTCACCTGGCTTGGACCGAAGCCACTGTGCTTTCTGTGACTTCATACATGTTGAAGCACATTAGACATGGACTCAGACATCTCCATATGGGGATGAGAGAAGCAGCGCCTGGCCTCCTGCTGGATTTAGCTAGCAGGCATGAAACTGAGGGGGAGCTCCTCACATTGACTCTAACAGGATTTAGCTAGATGAAAGGCTACAGGGAAGAAAGGAAAGATACAAAGAAGCAGAGAGAAACTGAGAAAAAGAACACGAAGAAATGGAAAAAAGAAGAAGGAACCACAAGAGACTGACAGGAAGACACACCGGGGCACCGTTCTAAATGTCCAGGTATGTATCACCGGCAAAGTAGCGCTAAATAACACCAATAAAGACACTCTTTTACAGAAAACACAAGTCTTGTGTTGGAAAGGTAGTGGTAGTGATGTGTCCCCTGTAGAGAGTCAGGCTCAGCAGTGTCACTGCAACAAGGAGGAAAGTGGCTAAAGAGAGACCACAGGTGAGTTAAAGCAGAGTCACTGAGCTGGAAAGAAAGAAAATAGTATGGAGTTTTGCTCGAGGGCAATGGGGGCTGAAGCGCTGGGGGGGGGGGG
>JAJHUR010094521.1:3539-17063 GCA_027495735.1 Lutjanus campechanus | reverse complement strand
GATCAATGATCAGTCTTGGTTTATATTATTTACAATGAAGTGATTTCATTTCTGTTTTGGTGTGCCCACCTCCCCTTAAAGGACCAGTCTGTAGGATTTAGCAGCTTGCCGATTGACATTCTGCCTCACCCTTCCCTTCCTAACAAAAAGGAAACAGACCGTATTTAAGGCCTGTGTTTGGTTTGTCTCTTCCGGGCTACTGGGCAGTGCAACATGGCTGTCTCCAAGGAAGAGGACCCACGCCCTTTGTACATATTGTAGAACAAGGGAGTTGCTGGTCTACTGTCTTATTCCACAGCAAGTAATGATAATTCCAGAAGCTGGAGAGAATTATCATCCAACTTTTCCTCTTTTGGCGTGTTGTTTTGGTTTAGGGAACATTGAATGTAAGGCTCAACCTCACCACTCTCATTAGCAGTGGGCTGCTAGTCAGTAACTTATCAGCTAAAATGAAATTGACTTTGGACTGATATTTATCAGGTGGACAGAAACATGACTAAAATGTGTTATTATAACTTAAAAGACCACAATATGTAACTAGAAGGGAGTGCACCAACAGTTTGCTTAGTAACAGTAATTTCATTACATGTTTTTATGTCACAAACTGTAACTGATTCCAATTACATTTATTCTGTAATGTAATTGCATGTAAGTAGTTACTCCTTGGTACTGCTGGTATCCTACTATATATTTGTGTGAAATATTGCCAACAACGTGTTTTGAAAGGTTATAATGACCCTTAGCTTTGATGCCCAAAATCTAATTAATTAATCCTTGAGTCCAAGTGGATGTTTTGGAATGGGACAGACATGAGGTCAAAGTGACCCTGAACTTTGACCTTTGTCCATCAAAATCTAATGAGAGAGAGTCCAAGTGGAATTTTGTGCTGACTTTGAAGAAATTTCCTCAAAGTTTTTCAACAACCGTGAATCACAAACAGTCATGGATGTGCACACAAAAAAATTAGGAAAATGGATCCAGTTGTGTGTCAGATTAGCTCATGCATACGTTCACACACGTCCACGATTGCATGATCACGGCTTACACCTGGTGTAGATAATAATGAGTAATAAAAGGCTGTGTGTGTCAGCAAGTTGTGGACAACCATGTGGTCACAAATCAACAAATGTAGCTTTAAAGACAAAGTCAAAGTAGGAGTTAAGAGATAAATGTCATCCTTGAAGTGTTATTAATAATACAGGAGTATAAGAATGTATCTGAAACAGACAACAGTGACAATACACACACATACACACAAACAGCTCCAGCCCCTCCAGGCTGCATGTTCATAATGTTTACAACGGTCTGTTACTCAAGGATGAAATGTAAAATCATTTATCAGATCTTGGAATCTGTTCCTTGTCTCTTCTCCTCCTCCCTCTTTCTCTCCTCTCCTCTCTGCCTCCACCGTTCATTCTCAGCTCTCCTCTCTCCTTACTTCTTTCATCTCTCCGCAGCTTTTAGTTTCCCTGTCACGTGTCCTCACCTTTTTCGCCTCTGATTGTTCCATCTCTGTCTTTCTCTCACTCTATCTTTCAGGGTCATGGTATATTTCCCTGGGTGTTCTCTCACAAGATTATCTCATGTTGGCGAGCTGGCCCTGCGGTAGAATTAATTGCATCAAACGCTGATAACGGAGACAAGGGGAAGGGGAGGGGAAGCACCGATTACATTTGGCTTCTGTCAGATAAATAGTGTCAACTCACAACAAACACCATCGCTAATATCCTTCCAGCTTACTTCCCTTTCTCTATCCGCTTTTGTGCCGAGCCCACCTCTTTTCTCTTTGTCTGAAATATTAGTTCTCTCTGAGTCACTTCTTTCTTTTCTCTTTCTCTTATCCTCAAACAAGGAAGTTGTTTGCTTTGAGTTATGTGTCAGTGTAGCGGTGGTATGCTGTTTGCTTTATGAACAAGACATTGTACATCTCTGTAAAGTCTCATGTGGCGGACCACCCAAACCGAGACCAAGCCATGACAAAGACCAGAGTGTGTCGAGACAAGACCAAGTGCTGTTGGCTACATAGCCTGTCTCATCATTGTTCATTACAGTGCTTCCCAAACTCGGGGGTGGGACCCCCCGAAGGACATGACTGAGAGAAACAAAATAAACAAATCCGTCTTTTGCAGGCAAAATAAACTAACAAGAGTTTGCTGATGCTCTCATGCAACCCTTTATTTCACTAAAATTCAAAATGTAATGCAATTATGATTGATAATAACTATGGGGTGGTCCAGTTTTGTAAAGTGGAAACAAGCGGATTCACTGCGTCCATCTTTATCAATGTCAATGCTGTGAAGGAGGACAAATGAGAAAGAAGTCATGTTATTGGTTGCATTTCAAGTAGGAAGTGTTAGGGCGGAGATATGCTTTTAACTACGTGTTTGCTTACGCATGACGTCTGCCTTGCATATCCACGTGTCCATTCGGGGTGTCGGTTGTGCACGTCCTCAGAAATTAATGATATGCATTTGCAAGATGCAATACACACATGACCAATAGGGGCAGTGTAGGGGCAGAATGCAGTGACAGGGTCAGGGGTCAGGAGATACGTCACCAGCAACAACAAGGGTGGAAAGTTTTGAGGACAGGCTCATTGAACGTCATCTTTATGACGTATTGTTGCCGCTACAAAGCGACAAACATGCCTGCCACAACAGCTGGCAACGGATAAGTTCAGTTTTGTTGGGCAACGTTGAAACATGTCGCAATAAATGAAAACAGGCTCAAGACAGCTATGTACCTGCACGGCGGAAGATCATGGAAAAACCCGAACTCCTTTTCTTCTTTCTTTTGTTCTTACATATGATTTATGGTCTGAGTTCTCTGTTGTGCCCTCTAGTGTTTTTTTTTACAGTAACACACGCAGACAAGCAGCCACGTCATGAACAGTTCGCTTCATTACGCAGCCGGTTGTCTACGCGAACGCATGGTCAAACAGCAAGTACACCTCCGGCCTTACAGTACATCTAATCACAGTCATGAGGTCAACAAATAAATCACACAGTACACAGGATTTTTAGTGATATAGCTGTGGTCTTGACTGGTCTTAAAATAAAGTCCTCTCTTTCTGAGACAGATACGAGACAGAGTGAAAATGCAGTCATGACCGAGACTTACAAGTAGTCTTGAGATCAGTCTGTGAATCAGACCAGTCTCGACTGCTACTACATTGTCATTAAGTGGAGGCTTTCATTTTCGGGAGTATATGCCTGTTATTTCCAGTGCTATATACATATATTCTTTTTTATGTGGACCTATAAGAATGTTGCCAATATATCAAGGGTTTTTAAGTTAGAAGAGCACATTTAGTTTCAGGTAAAGATACATTTTCTACCGAAGGGAGATATTGTGGGTTATCACAGGAGGCATTGGCTTTGTTTCATTTTCTAAGGCTTTACTTTCTCGTTTCGCCTGGACTTTCTTCTGGCAAGGTACATGTTTTCTATGCTTACATGCAATCCTAAGCTGGTCTACACAAGTATAAAGTCAACATGTCAACATTGTAGTGTTTTTGAACTAAAATTGTGTTCATTTCTGTGGTTGTTTATGCATAAACATGAAATGAAGGAAAAGGTAATTATGATATTTGAGTGGCAGAGCTGCTGTGTAACCCTGATCCTTGCATGTTCTTGTTTGCTAGTGCGGAGCCTGTGGTGATCTTCATTATGTTAAGCAATAACATTTATGCAGGAACAATGTTGTAAATATTTCTGTCTTCATAAACCCACAGGTATATGGATGATTGTTTTTCTTCATTTTTCTGAAGCAAAGTATTTTGGTTTGTTATTTATTCATGTAAACTGTATTTATTCAGTTTATTGTAAAGTTAGAAGTTAGTCATTTTCCTGGTCTCCCTTCATAATTGCAGTTGCTGCTCAAGACATTTTGCAGTAAAATGCTCAAAAAACATTTCAGGAAGTGCAGTTCTTGTTATTATTTCACACAATGCCAGACAGATTGAAATCCACAACATCAACATCAAGTGACAGTGTCTTACGCATACATACACACTAATGCTCAGCTTCAGCGCCTCTTGAATACACAGACATATTATCCAGCAAACAGACACGCACATAAAAGCACATTCACATCCAATCACTGTCATTCTGTCTGCAAACATACAAACACAAACCCATCCATGTGGTTTCTTTCCAAAACACAAAAACCATGTTCATATCTCATCATATCTCATTAGTGTTTTATTGAATTTAACACCATAAATACACATGCACATACTATATAATGTAAATGCAATGTCCTTTTCATTCTACCAAAGCAAAGCAAAGTGTTGCGCACTAGCACACACTGCTGTACACACATACACACACTGTGCAGCGTCACATTATATTTAAGCACAGAGAGAAAGCAAATTCAAATGAATTAAAATGCTTTTCATAGCAACACGCTGCTGTGCACTGAACTGCAGCACTGTCATTGTCTCACAGAAGAAGTGATCTTCACACTACTCTGGCTTGAACATGTATAGATGGATTTCAGAGCCAAGGCAAGTGTTTTGTCAGTTTCTAGTTATCATCGGCATTGACAAATCATATTGTGTTTTAGAAATACAGTGTTCAGGATTAGCAAACTAAATCATCAGCTTTATTTGTACGAACCGCCAGTTCAGAGGCCAGAGGTGCTTCTCTTGCCTTATGTATTGATGTCGTCAAAGTCAAGTGATCAAGTAGTAGTCAAGTAGTACAAAGAGCGAGAATGTCCACATTTGGAGGAGATGGGGTGGCTGGATTGGTCAAACAAACAAAACCAGTACTCGTGTCACGTGCATTGTTCCACTGCATCCCCATTTCTTCATACTGGACAAAAATTAAGCCAAAATATCACGGATACGAGCACTGCCATCTTGCGCTGGTGACATCAGATGGAGCCGGAGTCTGCGCAGTAGCGATCAGGGTTGGAGCCGCAGTATTGAGTTCCTGCCCATATACTCAGCTAATTGAATTGTGAGTAGGGCTTAGCAGTCAATCACCACATGAAACCTGCTTCTTATAGCATCAAATACTGTAACTAATTAAAACCAAACTAATCACTAAAATGAACACTTAAACATCAGCGTGAAAGGAACTGCATGAAATGACTTTGGGTAAAATCTAGCCTCCAAGAAGAGCATTGGGCTTTGAAGCCAATTAGGTATAGTGGCGAAACCGTGTAATGACGACATCACATGATACTCTGCTGTCCAAAAAGGCTGTTACCCCATAGACTTACATTGAGAAAGATGCGGCTATAAAATGTCTGACACATCTTTTTGGGTGGTCACAACTAGGGATGTTCCTGGCGACTAATTTCCCTGTCGATTAAACGCAAAATTTAATTTAGACTAATCGACTAGTTTAACACTAAGAAAACCATCAGAAAGCAGTTAAAACTAAGCAGAATTTATTAATTTAACACTGTCCGAAAAAACAGTAAACAACCTGCTGGAGCTCTGACTCCAAAGATGGCTTCATGTGCCAAAGTGGAGCTCTGTCCGGAATGAACAGAGGCCCGCCTTCAGTGCTGTAACCAATTCTCTATAATACATCCATGGGAAGAATATATTTGACATGTACTTCTTTACATGTTCAAATTTGGCAGTGTCCTGTCTATTAATATGGTGGGACAGGGTTTATGACCTATATTGCAGCCTGCCATGAGGGGTTGTTCAAGAAGTTTTGGGTTCACTTTTTGGGAGCACTGATGTCATCCATCTTTACGTTACATATGTGAACTTGCATGGTGGTGCCTAGATCTTTTCATAAACCGAACCAGATAGTTTTGTTGCCTTTTGTTGCTGTTTATTTACGTCGTTTTTGTGCCTTAATTTTAAGTCCACTCAGATGTTGCATATTAATTATAGCCAATGTGCGGAATGTGGGGCCACTGACCAAGCTGCCATACTTGACGAGCAGGGAGTCAGAATATGTTGGTATGAAAACAGCCAGTTCATGCTTTTGAAAGGCCTCATTTACTTACTTTGTGTCATGTACAAATAAATTTAAAAAACAATGCATACACTTATTCACAACAGCCACATATGTCTCCATTAGCCAGATATATAACCTGACTATGTTTTTCCATGCTAGACTGAAATATAAGTCCCGTACACACTGCAGTCCAGAGTTCTAATGTACCAAAGCTGTATTTCAGGTATTGGAAGTAAACATTACATCTGTGTCTTGCCGAGACAGATGCATTTATACATTTTCAGAATCTTAGACGAGAACATTTTGACACTACCGCAGTCGGAGGTAGTTTGAACAATTTGCTAGTAATACTGCATTTACATTTGGCTGTTTCCTATTGGCTGCCTCTCCAGTCAGCCCATGGTATCCAAATAGAAAAGTGGTAAAACTCACCCCTAAAGGAAAGTATTGTGTTGTTGTTTTTTTTCTCCTCAGACTTCCAGCCTAATCTCCCACTGCGTCTCATAATACAGGACTGACATCACTCAGGTAATTTTCTCAGACTTTCCATCGTTCCCTGTAGAGCCATAGCGCGCTTGATGAAAATGCTGTTTTGTAATCCCCATGATAAGACAACAAATTCTGATGTCTGAAATCAGTGCAGTTTAAGCACTGTGTTTCATCATGTAGCACATAATCAGTTATCATTGATTTGGCTTGGTGAGACATTTCCTCTCCATGGGGCAAATCGTCTGATAATTATACATCCTATCATGTCTGACCAGTAAACAGGTTTTGAAGTGCTGTAGCTTTAATATGAAGCTGTCTTTGTGCCCCAGCAGACAGATAGACAGTAATTACTTGATATTAAAACCCCTCTCATAAGCTATAGTGATTACAGTTGCATATCTGTAAACTGCTGCAGTGATATTGACTATTAAAGTCAAGTTTTGAATTTGTAAACAGGATAAGAGCGTGTGCCACAATATATGTTACTGCTTGAAACGAGAATAACCATATAAACAAATTGTAATTGAAGGACTGACTGCATTCGCACAGACTCCACTTCGACTTTGGTATGCCATTGTAAGCTTTTATCCAGCTGCTTCTTTCTAGTCATCCGTGTCCTTCACTACAGTCCTCTCTCGGTGAGGACTGTGCAAACATCCCCTTGAAACTCGACAAGTACAGACTATGTAGTGTGCAACCTGCAAGAATTGGTTTGACTATGATGGCCACTTTTCTGTTCTGGTGACCATCTACATTTTAATATCCCCCAAAAAAACCTCTGGATATAGAGATAAGCCAGAGTGGTGTTTTTATGTGGTCTCCCTCAGTAAACATTTGATTTATCATGTTTGGATTCATTAACAAATAACATGTTGCCAGTATAGGAGGAGTCTCTCCAAAGAATAACCCATTTTGTTTTTCCATTACAGAAATTACCAAAAAATCTTTTGAATCAGTGACCTTTTGTATTTCTACGAAAACATCAGTTACATGCTTGCTTCCCTTTGCTATAGTGCAGTTGCATAATGTTGTATCATGTCTTGTCCTTTTTCAACACAATTCCAGTTCAATGCCCTCAAATCAAACACAAAAGGTCAGGGTTTTAAGTTAAGCCCATGAAAGTCCCATGACGACATACTATATGACCCGAAAGGATCTTTGAGGAATACCCACGACAGGTGTACTGGACCTTCATCGTTGCCTTTATTTTGTGGAAGAAAAAAAAAAGAAAAAAAAAATGTCACAGATTGCTGCTGACTGAGTCCTAAAACCTGGAAATGAGTTAGCATATTAGTACTTCTGGTTCCCTCAAACTCTATGGTTTGTACAAGCTTAAGAGATTGTCACATTTTGTGCAAAGATATATTATATATAACATACTTAAGTAGATTATCTTGCTGAACGGAATATTTAAGATTCAGAAACTTTTGCTTGCTAATTCAAAATCCAACGGAAAAAATCACATCAGGTGTTTGAGGAAGGAACCTGAGTGGTGCTAACTTCTGGGTTGACCTACAAAAATATGTTATCCCAACAGCACTCTAATGTACCAAAAGAAATAAAAAATAAGATGGAGATGGCATATATATAGCAAACTGCACCACTTTTAATTTGATGTGAATTATTCTTTGAATACAGGTGTATTTCCAAGGTAACACAGTTACCCCCTCATCCCATTGGCCCCAGTGCAACCGCACTTCCTGCAGTTTTTGGGTGTGGCTAAAAATGTGTATGCTGCTTACTTAAGCTACATTATGTACAAAAACAAGCCATTGTTGACCAATTGCAATATCCAGTTAGAGTCAAGTTAATTAAGAAGAAAATGAGACCCCCTGATGACCACTGGTGTTGTTTTCTTCTTCTCTGCATGAAAATAAAGGGTGGATGGAAAAATGCAGAGATGTGTGATAAACTTGCCCGAACTACGAAAACAACTCAGTTCAGGAGGAAATTTGTGAAACACTGAACATCACAGATTTCTGTATGAAAGCTATGGATTTTCATTTTCAAGATGAAAAAAAAACTGCCTGTAACAGCGTGAAATTATTTGACACTTTCCAATGCAAATTGTTTTGAAATTCTTCTGTCAAGCTGTTTGCTCATACTTGAATGATGTGCATTCCTTTGATATGGACAGTTTGTGTCAAAAAAAAAAAAAAATCAAGAGAGGCTTGAAAAGAGACATTGCATAGATTCTGATTTGAATACCAACCACACTTAGGTTTACTTTAATTCTTACTTAAAACATGGTAATCAAAGTTCTGAACATTTCTGCCATAGTGAATCGATTTATCTCCGTCAGTGCTTTGGCAACAAAAACTCCCAAGTTTTAAATACTTTTCTTCAAACATATTCATCCTAGTTATGCTCTTCTTTTGCCACCCTGATTTAAAATTCAGTCTTCGACATGAGGAAAAGTTGAGTAACCTGTTAGAGCATCTTAACAAGCCAATGAATATGATAAAATATGGTAAACACTTGAATTTCTTGACAGATTTGTTGGTCCTGAATGCCTCGCAGTAAAAGTGAGTTCATTCATTTTTTTTTTTACCACAGAGAGCTAAAGGGCTTCACTTCTGTAAACCTGGCAACATGACAGTATTTTGTATCCAACTGAGCTACACAGGGAAATCCAGTGTTTAAATGTAACATTTGAACTGTGGACAATTAATTATGTAGGCTGAGTACAACTACACACACCGCACACACACACACACTGAGACCGAGAGACTGGCAGCATACTCTTTTTTTTTTTGACTTGACACAGTTTACCACTCACACACACATACTGTATTTCTCTTAGTATGTGTCCCTGCTTTCACATGCACACAGTTGTGTGTGTGTGTCTAGGTTTGTTCAGCTACATTTGTGTGGTCCAAAAACTAGAATCCTACTATACTTGTGAGGTCCAACCAGCTTTGAGGGGACAAAAATCTTTGACTGCAGAAGTTGAAAGGTGTGTTTGAGGGTTAAAACTTGGTTTTAAGGTTAGGGTAAGGGTAAGGATTAGGCACTTGGTTGTAATGGATAGGTTTAGGTTACGACCAGTCCTCAGGAATATAGTAACACAAGTCTGTTTGTGGGTATCTATAAAAATCTTTGTAATAAATACCTAAGTGAAGATTCACACTGCTGTTCGACTCATTCTTTCAGGTTGTGATTAATAAGAAAAACACCTTGGACACTTTGAATTCCCTTGAACAGCGCGTGGAACAACATTTGAAACTTAACATCGAACTAAATCAAGACTTATTGCTTCACTTAAGGCTCTATAAATGAATGTTTTGAAAACATCCATATTCATAAAGAACGCAGCACCAACTTTATTACTTATGTCTAAAATTCATCTACAAAATAAAACCATTACACCATGTTTAGTTTAGTAGTGTGCAACATTGCATCAAAAGTGTATTTTGGCATGCAAGTAAAGGCACATGGTGCAGACACACTTAATCTGGCGATGTCGGATCTTGATGCAGCGAAACACCCGGTGCCCCAGCCAGTGGGCGGTGCTTGATTTTGGCTAAAGTTTTTTTCAACATGGCAACATTTTAGGTGAGAAATAGGCAATGCAGTAACAGAATCTTGTTTCATATTGCCTGGTTTGACAGCTTGATCGGGTTTTTCGTGGGTCTGCTGCATTCAGTTGGACGGAATCTTATTCGCATGAAGTAGAGGTCCAGTTCAGATAGGTCTGTCAGCTTGACGCACTGTGCCCATCATGCACTGCGTAGCCGGATCTACTCCATAAATAATGAGTCAGATCTGTCAACTTGCCTGTATCTGAAATTCCATACTGACATGCTATTTAGCACACTAAAACAGTATGTGAGATTTTTCAGTCCGTGTCCAAAACCTGGTGCATACTATTTCTGGAAAAATATGACAGTATGGAATCACTGGACTCGCTCTACACCAGCATAAATAACCCCATGGTGCAATGCAGTAGTGACGACGACAACACAAAAGACAAAGGTAGACAGCAACGCAGGCAGCTGTGGTGTAACGTCAGTAATACTTCAATTTAAAAGACCAGTGTGTAGGATTTTGTGACATCTAGTGGTGAGCTTGCAGACTGCAAACATGTCGTTTCACCCTCCCATTCCAAGCATGCAGGGGCAAACACGGTGGCTGTGAAACCTGCAGTGTTTGGTTTGTCTGTTCTTTGTTAGTGTAGGGACATGGCGGTGCAACATGGCAGCCCCCGTGATAGGTGATTATACGGATGATCATACACCGATGAAAACATATTTATGAATATTATACTCCCTTTCTGCCATGTTCTGCCAGTAGATCCACCTAAATTTTACACGTTGGAACTTTAAATGTAATATATTTAAATTAGTTCACAGTTGGCACAGGTTGGGCACAGGTGGAGTTCTTGGTTTAATCCAGTGGAGTGACATGTCTCTTTGCTATGAACAATACATGTCCAGCCTGCTGCAGAGGTTATGTGCTGCAGGCAACTGTCAGCAGACACTTCTGTTCATAGCTACAGAAGTGAAGTGGTTCTAGGGTGAAGGCTGATGAAGCTAATGTGAATTGCTTGTACGACATGACATTGATCTGCTCTGCTGAGAAATGATTTTAACACCGTTCTGCCAGGATATTGTTTAGCTACAGTCACCGTCCTTGCATTAGTGATGCAGATTCATGTTGCTCATGGTACACTGAATTCCCACGAAACACCAACCAACCGAAAACTTGATTTTTTTTCCCCCTCCTCTCCTCCCCGAGAGGCTGGAATAAAAAAAGAGTACAGCAGCATGAAAGAGCATACAGTAAAGACTGGAACTCTAACAAGGACTGTATCTGTTTATGGCGCTGGGTTGTGATTCCTGAAACTGAAGTCAACAACTGTGATAGCAGAAAAAAACAAACAAACCCGAGGCCTGGATTTCAGGATTTTCTTAAGTCAAGTATCTCATGAGAGAATTCTGTCAGCTAAGATTTCTATGGAAAAGACAAAGTGACCTCATTTTACTTCACTGTTAGGCCTTCGGTATCACTGTTGCTTGTTAAATTCCACTCACATGAGACCGTCCTCTGCGCTGAACTTCTAGTCCTTTATTCTTTACCAAAACATACACACAAGTTTTGAGGTCTCAACATTTGATACTACTTCTTGGTCATCAGTCTCAAAGGTCTTTATTTATATACTGAAAAAAAAACTAAACTTATATAGATCGGTACTATATCAATATCATGATATGAGACAAGATATTGTCATAAATTTAGAAAAAATATAGAACTTATAGGACAGAACTCTAACAAAATCGCATAACAAAATGGAAATCTATCTCTTAAACAGAGAATACACTGCGGCAACCTACTTGACCAATTGACACCCCCCCCCCCCCCCCCCCGTTGTCAGTCAGTGTGCATTACAGTAACAGGATAAAACAGAGAGAAGCTTACAAAAAAGCACGGGGAGAACATTTCAATGAGAAATGTAGTGGAATCATAAACATGTTTTTATATTAGCTGGCACAGCTGCTGAAAGAAATCCTTTTGACAAAATATGTTAGTGGTTAACTGATGAGAGAGGGTGAAACAGGTGGTTGGTAAACAGGCGTCAGCTCTCGTTTTTTTCCTGCATCATTGTACACCGAGCAATGTAACAGTATGACAGACTGTAAACTTTACAAACTGAGTTTCTAAATCACCGCTGAGCACAAAACTAACTGTGATGGAGGCAGAAAAGAGTGATAGGAACGGAGCACAGCTGACGTGCTGTCAGTCACTTCACTAAAGCACAGGGAAGTTAACGTTTGCTTGTTTGCTTGTTTGCTTGTTTTTTGCCACTGACGGGCTCAGATTGTTATTGTCAGTGTCAAACAGCTTTATGGAAAGGATCGTGACAGAAAGACCTTTTTTTTTTAAAAGGAGGAAAATACATTTAGATTACCCAGAAGCAGCTGTATGATTTTTCTTGCCAAACCCTTTTGCAAAACATCATCGTCAGCTTCATTCAAACTCAACAGAAACAAAATAAATCTCAAAACAAAAACACCTTGGTTAATCTTTCCACTGTTCCAACAATCACCAACTCTGTTTTGGTTGAAATAAAAAAAAAGGAGCGACGCAGCGTGTAGAGCAAGTGATGCCGGATAGCAGCTGCAGCCTGGGGACAGGGTTGCCAGATCTGTGTTTTTCTTGCAGAAATGGGCTACTTTTGAAATGTTGCTGCGGGATGAATTTTTTTGTCCACTGGTTGGATTTTGCATGCAAATTACACTAATAATATCTATAAATACACATCCATATTTCTATACCTTAATCCTACCAAATTGACTCCAGATTAGCACATACACACAGAGATGTGGCACGCATCACGTGCACGCTCACATAAATATGACATGCCTATGCTCTCTGCCTTCCAGCTCTGGTTTTATTCACCACTGGGATGGTTTTGTCACAGAAACCAAGCAACCCTGCCTGGGGCGAGATTCTCCACAGGTCCTCTGATTTTATAACTCAACTATAGGAAAGCCCACACTTTTACTTTTTCTGGCTGTGTGAAAAGAAACGAGTCTTACTCGTAGAACATAGTCATATAGGCTAATATAGGAATTTAGTGTGTTGCACTAAAAAGAAAAAAAGAAAGAATCTAAGAATATTTGTGTTGGATCTAAATCTGATTCAACTGAAAAAAAATTCAGTCAGGGACAGCTCTACACTTCCCAATTTCTCTGCTTTTGTAAGTCACAGTCACTCATTTTCAACAGTAAGTTAAATAATACTTTCTTGTGCACAAGTGTATAATCTTTAAATGCTTACTTCTCACTTTTAATAGAGTGAGAATAGAGACTATAACAGACTATGCATTTGCAACAATCACTGGGTAAGTTTTCACACTAAGCAGGGTAAACTGTCAGGTTAAACTTTTCAACAAATAAAACTAATAAAATTAGAGGGTTTTATTATTATATTGTTAATATTTTAACTGCCGCAATGCCCTCAGCATTATGTCAGGTGTGCTGCCATTGTTGGTCTTTTGTTTTAATTCAAACCATTTTAACAGGCTTCGTCCTTCGTCCTTGCTTCCCTCTTTATTTCTCTCCATCTGTTTGCATATTCCGACAAAAAGATTAGTTTTATCATTACA
>JAJHUR010094520.1:0-21297 GCA_027495735.1 Lutjanus campechanus | reverse complement strand
CAGGTGTCTGTTTATGAGTCATAAGAAATCATTAATAATATTGTAGAAGGCAAAGATGTTTAAAACTGTTAAATTAAGCAATATGTTAGTGGAGTTTGGCAGACAGTGAGACGGACAGTCACTTGTCATCCAGGGTATGTTATTTCAGAGCGGTGGGCTTTTGTTTTCAGGATAACAAGCTGAAAATTACATTGACAGACACCTGACAGTTATAAACAGCTGATCAATTTACAGTGGAGGACTCATCGTTGCTTGTTATTGTCAATTGAAGAAATTGTGTGCATCCTGCGGAGTTCCTGCAGCCTGCCTGTCTCCACTGTGTCTGAGAAGGAGGAAGCGATGGGAAACAATGCGCTTTAACCATAGATCGTATATTAAATAAGATTATAACTTATTTAATATACAGTTTATAGGTCCAACTCGCTATTTGGACTGCAGTACTCATTGTTGCAAGTGCAACAACTACAAATTGCTCCTTTAAACCAACAAATCAAAGGACCATTGTGTAGGATTTAGTGGCCTCTAGTGACCTGCATGTGATTATTTCCCATGTGAATATTTTAATACCCCATATGTAAATAACCCACATGTACTGGAAGTGTGCACATCACATGTGGGAAAAACATATGTCAAAAAAGTTCATGTGTATTTTTTTTAACAAAACATGAAAAACGTGTCCAAAAACCTAATGTGCTCGCAGTTCACACGTATATTTTTCACATGTGGGGACGTTATGTGTCACACGTATGTGAAGTAATAACTCATGCTTGCAGCTCACATGTGGAAAAACCAACATGAACCATGAAGCGTGTCCAAAACCCACATGGTCGTTAACCTGTGGCTTTCACAAGCGACTTTTTCATAAGGATAAGCTTGCAGATTGCAAACACCTCCTCTCACCCTCCCCTTCCGAGTGTGTAGAAGAACCTACAGTGGCCGCAAAACTCATTCATTCAAAAGGTAACAAAAAGACATGAAAACATACTTATTACATTCTTATAATTATTTTTTTTATCATAATTAATCTCTTCTACCGAAAAATTACATTTGAAATTAAATTTAAAAACAACAGCAACATCTATGCCCCAGTTACTCAAAATAATCCGCAGACCTTGTTGTGAGCAATTTCATGTCTAATTTCCTTCTGCAGTAGAACCACCGGAACTACTTCAGACTCTACTGGAATTACTTTCTTTCTAATAGACAGAAATAGTTCCTACATGGAACTGCTCACAACAAGGTCTGTGGATTATCTTGAGTAACTGGGTCATGATTTTTGGAAAGAGACACTGGTTTTGAATTTTTCAAATGTTTTTTTTTTTTATTTTTTTTGGTGCTTCGAGCACCACAAGTTGACTATCCTCTTATATTTGAGAAAAGGCAGACATCTCTAGGGCTGATATCACCAAAACTCTGCAACTCACACCAAAACTATCTCGATGGCTTAACAGCACAACAGGCCAGAGGAAAAATATGTATTTTAAGAGCCGTTCTTACAGGCCAGCTGCGCAGGCATTTCATATTTTTTGCAGAATGGATGTGGGATTTCTCCTCGTGGCTATCAGCGTCCACCTGAACACAGTATTGCCCAGAACTACAACTGTACTTAAATTATGCATCATGTGCAACAAGCTAGAGAAAGTACATGGAAATTTTGCAAAGGGGAAACCATACAGCAGACGCAGAGAAAACATTTGCTTCTCTGCAGTTTAACAAATAAATGATGTGATGAAATCCACTCTTATTCTCAAACAGAGCAGTGTGGTGGGATGTATTTGCCTCCAGTTTATAAGAAAGCTGCCCTGATGCAATCTACCAACACAGTGACACACACAGTAACTGAACTCACACAGTCAGTGTTCATGCTGTTAACTGCAAAGCAACACAAATATTACAATACATGCACTGATTGAGTAATAGAAATGTGTTTTACCTGTCTGGTACGACACTACTGTCTTTATGTACTGTATCCAATTTAAAAAATACACTAATTAACAAACCTTAAAGGAGCAATAAGTAGGAATCATGCATGCAAAAATTAGTACTGCTGTCCAAAGAGCAAGTTGAAACCATACACTGTATATTAAATCAGTTAAAATCCTGTTTTCCATACACCTCCTCCCTTAGACTCGGGGAAGGTCTGCAGGAGACCAACATGAACCACATGCAGGATGCGCAGATCATCATAAAGTGACAATAACAAGCAATGACAATTGTAATGACAACTGTAATTGATCAGCTGTTTATAACTGTCAATGGCTGTCTGTCAATGTAAAGTTTAGCCTGTTGTCCTGAGAAAAAAGCCCACTGCTCTGAAAATACACACTCTGGACGTTGAGGTCAGTGGCTGTCTGTCTCACTCCCTGCCAAACTCCAAGAACATTTTGCCCAGTTTAACTGTTATAAATATCTGCTCCTTCTAAAAGATTATTAATAATTTCCTATGATTTATAAACAGACACTTGCTCATTTGGTGAACATTTGGCATTAATATGAACACTCATCCAGGTGAAACAGGCAAACAAAAGGTTATTCCGGCCAGAATAGAAATTTCAAAAGGGGGACACCACGGCTGAAGCGTCAGAGTAGAGTGTATTTAAAGTTAGTGTGTTTCATTGATCTCTGATGACATATCATGATCGTTTTGTGATTTATTACAGTAAATATATTCTTCCTCGTAACATTGCCACCAGTGTGGCTGAACACATTGGTCAAAACTGTTGAAGTCAGTGCTGTTAATGCACCACTGATGGATTTTATTTAACTCATGGCTCGAGAGCAGGAGACTAAACAATAGATGGACTCAGCAGAGCACAATAATTGTGCAAAATTGTTTAGAGAAGCAGTGCCAGACTGAAGTCGTAGATTTACAAGGATACAAGGCAATTTATTTATCATTTACAAGGTTGTGAGATTTTGTTGTAGTTCTCTTTGATTGATTGGTTGGAATTGCTTGAATAAATAAGTAAAAATATAGAACAAACTACTTTGTATGGTGGAGTGCTGAGGATAAATAAAACAGTCTCACAGTCTGAGGGGAGAAGCTGCTCTTCAGTCTGGTGGTGCAGCAGCAGGTACTTCTGTATCTCCTGTCTGATGGCAGCAGGGTGACCAGGCTGTGACTCAGGTTGGTGTTGTCTTTTATCCTTGGCGCTCTGAAGGCACCTCACCCCCCTGATATCACTGATACTCCGGAGGAGTTTTCCTATCTTGAGCCGCGCACATCCCATGCCAGCTCGTGATGTTTTCAGTCTGGATGCTCTCTATTGCTTCTCTGTAGACGCTGACAAGAGCATGGCGTGAGGATTTTGCCATCTTGAGTTTCCCTAAGAAACACAGACATGTCTGAGCCTTCTTCACCAAGGTGGAGATGCGTGATGTCCATGACAGGTTCTCTGTGATGCTCATTCCCAGGAAACTAAGACTGTTCACCTGCTCCACCTCGGCTCCACTGATGTAGACAGGGGTGTGCGTCTTTGTCTCTTTCTCTAAAAAACCAACCTTCAAGCTCTTTGGCTTTGCTGACACTGAGCAGCAGATTTTTATCTGCGCGCCTCTCTGCAAGACAGTTGATTTCCTCCTGATACGAAGTCTCATCTATGTTTGAAATCTGGACGATGATGATGCAGGAGTGGCTGTACAGGTTCCCACCACTGAAGAATCCAAAATGTCAAAGAACAACAAACCTTATGCACACTCGCTGGTGGACAGGTCATGACTTTTTCTTTAGTGTATACATAGTGAAAGACGGAACCAGATTGTAGATTTGCATTACAGCCTTATTACAAAGAGATATGTGACTCATGACTGTACTTCAAAATGGTGCGAGATATTCAGAATGGCATCTGGGGGCTTGGAAATAGCTTAGGGATCCTAAGATATTGAAGTCGTTCTCAGTTTTTAAAAATGAAACTGTACATGTTCAACTGTGATTTCGCTGTTGTTGAGAAGATTACGGTAAAAAGCTTGATACTACTGAATTAGTGTGTGTTTTTCAGTGTAAACTTGTATGTTGCGGAGCAGATTATTGCAAGAAAAATCTTGATTTTAGTGAACTGGTGCATGTTTTTTTCATGTAAATTCATATGTTGCAGAGCAGCTTGGTTTTAGTGAATTAGAGCATGTTTTTTCCATGTAAATGTGTGTGTCTATGTGCAGATTATTGTATAAAGCTTGACATTAAGTGAGTTAGTGCATGTTTTTCCATGTAAATATGTACGTTGCAGAGCAGATTATTAAAAAAAAAAAAAAAAAAAAGCTTGATTTGAGTGAATTAGTGTATGTTTTTCATGTAAATTTGTGTCTCTGAGCAGATTATTGTAAAAAGCTTGATATGAGTGAATTAGTGCATGTTTTTCCGTGTCTGTCTGTGTGCGTCTGTGTCTCGCTCTGACTCCTAGCTGGAGGCTGATTAATTATTCTCTGTGTGAAGGGTGTTTTGGCCCAGAGTGATTGCTGCTCCTCTGTGGCACTCCTGTTCTCTAGATCACCTCAAGCCAAATGAGATGTGCTGGGGAGGAATAAAGGGTCAAAGCCCTCCATCTCTGTCCCCTCCCTCCTCCCCCACACCCCACTGGCCCTCCCTTCATCCCTTCATCCCCCAATCCCCCGGCAGCCCCCCGTCAAATCCAGAGCTGGGCCGCGAGGAACAAAGTGTCCCCCTGGACGATTTCCTCCTTAGAACCATCACCCCGCTCTGACACGGGAATCTAGTCAATGTCAATATGATTTAGTGAATATTTCATTTTCTATTTCTGCCTTGTTTCGTGGGATTACAACCTCTCTTATTGCCTCTGCCTTCCCTACATCCTTTCTTCCTCTCTTTCTGCTGATGGAGAGTAAAAAGCTGTTTTTTGGCCGCAGAATTCTGCTGCATAGGACTGTATAGTTGTCATGTGGTATTGAAGAGGCTGAAGAGGCTGTGTTCTAGTTTGCAGTTGTTAGTCATGTCAGATGCTCAGTAAACAGTCAGCGCTGCCTACAGTGGTGACAGCAGTTTGTCAGGGCCAAGGAGACGCTGCACTCTTACAAATAAAGGTGCTAACTAGAACCTTAAAGCGTTCTTCAACTTGTCCCTAGAGAAGAACCCTTTTTGGTTCCACTCTGAACCCCTTTTGAGAGTTCTACCCAGAAGCCAACATAAAGATTATATTTAGAGCCATCTGTGAAAGGTTGCACCCAGAACCCACTATCAGAGGTTCTACAGAGAACCTTTCGATGGTGCAATAGATCCACCCAGAGTTCTCTCTGGAGGGTCTATCCACAACCATTCCACCTTCTAAGGGTGCTAACAACAACCCACCTAGGGGATTCTAACACACACCATCCAGTATTCCAAGGGTTTTATCTAGAAGCCACCAAATGGGTTCTATTGGGAACCCTTTAATATTTCAAGGGTTTTATAGATCCCATTGACATGGTTCTGCCGAGGAACCTTTTTATATTCCAAGGGTTTTATCTTCAAGCCATTGAAGTGGTTCCATTAAGAATCTATTTATGTCCTTGGGATTTTATCGAGAACACATTCATGAGGTTCTACAGGGAACCTTTGCTGGAACCTCTATTAAAGGTTTCGCCCAGAAGCCCCCATGAGAGGTTCTAAAGAGAACCCTTCTATGATGTAATGGTTCCAACCAGAACTGTCTCTGGATTTAGAAGCTTTAGGGCTTCCCACCCAGGAGGTCCTACAGAGAACCTTCTTTATACTTCGAGGGTTTTATCTAGAACAGACTCAGGGTTCTCCTGAGAACCTTTTTATATTCTGAGGCTTTTATCTAGAACACATTCAAAGGGGTTGCTATTGACAACTTTTTATATTCCCAGGGTTTTATTGAAATCATACTCATGGGGTTCTATTGGGAACCTTTTTATATTCCAAGAGGTTTATCTAGAACACACTCAGGCAGATAACCTTATCTACAGGCCACCAAGTAGGTTCTATTGACAACCGTTTTATATTCCCTTTGCTTTGTCTAGAACACACTCATGGGGTTCTACAAGGAACCTTTTAGGGAACCTCTGAGACAGGTTTCACCCAGAACCCCTTATGAGAGAGCGTTCTACTGACAAACCCCTTTATATTATGGTATAAAAAGCCCTTTAAGAGTTCAACACAGACAGTGACAGGTTATGTTGTTTTGGTTAATGTCAGGTTGTCATAACACAGACAGTGACAGGTTATGTTGTTTTGGTCAATGTCAGGTTGTCATAAGGCACTTTTGTCTCGGTTAATGTCAAGTTTTCATAACAAAGACATCTCAGTCAATGTCAACTTTGTATTAAAAATGACATAATTGACCGAATGACACTTCATCAACAGTCATAAACATTCATAAAGACGTATTCATGTTTATGACATGTCATGTCATGGTTATGATGGGGTTATGTCAGTTTTATGCACGCCCCTTCAAACAAAATGTTACCAAAAATCTTTCTCACAGAGTTGCATTGGTCTGTAGTTTCATAAAACTAGAAATCTGTGCAGTGGTTGTATCAGAAACTTTTATGTTCATTGGGCACTTATTAACCCTTTGTTTCTTCTCTCCTCAGGTACAAGAATATCATCCAGCTATGGACTGGCTGTCCTCGTTCTGGCGTGTGCTTTGGTGAGGGATGCCTTGTTATAATTTGAAGAACTGACATGGTTTGCGCCCTGATCTCTCGCTCTCTCTCTCTCTCTCTCTGTTTGCTCTCAAGGCGAACGAGAAAATTGCCTGTTTTATTTTTCTCCCCCCCCCGACACCCCACCCCACACCCCCACACCCCACACCCCACCTCCTCCTCTCCCCCCCTCTTCCTCTCACCACGCGGACTGCACAGTTGGCCCTCATTTACCAGCCACTACTGCTCTACTGTACCCAGCACATTGTTATTAGCCACTGTAAACACCAGTCACCTTTAAAACCAGTCGGATTACCTTTTGTACAGACGTCGACACCGTCCGAGGTGCAACGCTCCGCTGTGAAAAACGGACTCTGTACCTTGTTGGATAACTCTCATGGAGGAATGACTTTCTTATGGTCTCGCTGTTCCTGTTCATGTGCTCATTGCTCAAAAGTGAACAAGAAAAAAGGAGAATCTACATTTGTGTACTATATATGATTCTAGATATATATCTGTTTTATTTGGAACACCTAGAATTACTGTATGTGCTGTATACATAGCTGACACTCCATCTTGGCCATGGGACTTCATTGTGAATAGGCACTGTGGCCCTCTCAAAAGAAATTCAAGTACATGTTAATTTAGACTGTTAACATCAACCATCAGGTTAAAGGAGGTTAAATTACTCATTTTCCTTCAGCTGTATTGGCCATCCAAATTATCTAATGTGCATAATTTTACATCTTGTTAGTGCTACATATACAGGTGTGCATGCTTATTAGTCTGAAGGCTGACAAGAGGGGAACATATTTGAGCTGCGTACGTCAACACTTGGAGTTCGGTGTTACAGTATGTTGAATTTAGCTTTATTTTAATGTGCTAGCTTTGGTGTTGGAAAAAAAAAGAAGCAAAATTGTCCCTTGTCATTTTAATTTGTATTGCATCCTCGGTAGGAATAAAAAGGATGTCACAATTTATTATGAGTCATTCAAAATCCTGATATGTGACCATTGGACGATTAAATTTTTAATTGACCTGCACCGTTGTTTTTAAATGGCATGCTTCGGTTGCTGTGCCCCTCCCCGGTATGTCTCGTTATCACAGAAGGGTGGCTGAGTATTCACCCACTTTGGATCATCTGGAGCACCGCTAGTGTGTGTGCTGTGTTGATGCAGCGCACAAACGCACACATGAATTCGCACATTTGCAGATAAGATGTTTGAGTGGCTGGATGGTGACAGGAGATGCAGAGAGCAGGGGCGTTTCTAGAGGGGCGGGCACTGGCCACCCCTGAAATCTGATTGGCCACCCCCATTATCCTCAACTAGGATTGGCTGTCTGCTTAGTGAAAGGTGGGATCTTAGTTTGAACCTACTGTTTGATGTTTTTTTTTGTTTTTTTTTACATAATTAGCCTGCCTTTAGTTTTTACAAGGTTAAAATACCTAAATAAGTTTAAATTAAAAGTACAATATTTTTCTCGACAGAGTGTATGTGCCCGCTTGTGTGCACAGTCTGGAAACGCCCCTTGCAGAGTGTAGACTTGCTTATCATTAACATTGTATATGACCCATACGTTGTTTCGGGAGAAATAAGTTACTTTTGTTGAAATCCTACAGTAATATATTTTTAGCTTTATTTTCAGATGATATATCTTAGAGATTTTTATCCACGCAGAGCATTTATAAGCAAAACGCTTTGACAATCTGACACAGGTTTCATAGTGCAACAACTTCAGATTAACACACTATAAAAATAAATGGGATTCTTTTGTCGTTGTTGTTGACTTTTGAGCTGAAAAGGGAAAATTCCGCACCATCCATCAGAAATGCAGATGTTCCGACTCAAACTGAAATATTTATGAATAATAGAGTAGTTGATTTATGTCTCAGTGAATGTTATCCACCATGAGTATCATGCTGCTGCTGGAGCGCAGCCCTGCAATGAGATCAATATTTTATTTTTTGCAGACTTCGACCCTTAAGCACATTCTATTTTCTGCTCAGTTGACGCCCAAACTTAAACATAACATGAAGCATGATTATAGTTCCTCATGTGCTGTATGGTATAATCTAACATTCATGCATAACATACGGATGTACTGTAATTGCCAACGATTAATGTGCTGTGTTTTTTTTTCTTTTTTTTTTCTCCAAAAAGCAAAAATACTCACTTCCCTTTCGAGCTTTTATTCCGCTTTGCAGACAAAGCAAAAATCCCCCCCACCCCACCCTTGTATAGTTGTAACTGCATTCCCAAAGAAGCGCGGAGGGAAACTTGTTGATTCAGCAGCAAGGTTCAAAAGGCTGACAGGGTACGTCATGCTTTTGGGATCCAACCAGAGATGTCTACTGATCAGCAGCTTCCAGCCTGGGTACAAAATGTGTGGGCGATATAGAGGGCAACCCCGTCCAATCCCTCAAGTTTTCCAAATAGCTTCAGGGTGCGTTTGGACAGTTAATCTAGCATCACTGTCATATATATGCCACTCTGCTGTGACTGGGAATCGATTGCTGTGTTTCTGAAAAGTTATGTAACATGATTCAGAATGTGTAGTTTGCAGTGGGGGGGAAAAAGGCATTTTAAGGTCTGGAGAATGGCTTTCGATGGCACTTTTTGGAGAGAGTGTGCACAGCCTGAGTGGACAGTTTGTCCAACCCTCATGTAAAAAGTTACAGATCTGTACAACTTGTAAATGAAATAATCAGCATGTTAACATTCTTTTTTAAAAATCCATTTAAAAAGGCAGAGGCCAGTGATGTTCTGTACTTGTAACAATGGTGTCATGTACTCATATTCAAGTGTTAACAAGTCCAAAGTGGGTTTTCATCTCTTCAAAATGAACTTGGGTAAAAATGTATTTGACATTAAAAAAAAATATATCTATATATATTAGAAACATCTCCTTTACAAAGCTTTCATCCTAATCCAGGGGACTCGCTCGACTGTGGGTCCTTGCTACATATTGAATAACAAAGAAGGAGAGATTGGAGCGACGATTGGTTTGGTATTGTGACGAAAAATGACGAACGTTTGGCTCGTGATGGAGGCTGCATTGCTCACAAGCGGCGGCGCCTCCGTTACCAAAGAGGAGAACAGTTCACGACGACGGCTAGAGCAGCAGTTCCTTCATCCAGGGATGTTATTTCAGAACCACCACACAAACATTTTTTCTGTTCTGTTTTCTATGCCACGCCCCCCTCCCCCCACCCCCCACCCCCCATCCACTCTAGATGTATTTGTTTCTTCTAATGTATTTCATTTCAATGCGGTCCTGTCTGTTTGTTGAGCTGTCAAAAATTCTGATGAATTATAGTTCTCTTTTCTTTGGTATTGTGTGAGGCTTCTGTACTGGAACATTGCAACAGTTTGTATTATAATGACGATATCAGAATAATATTTAAATAAACCATTTTCACAGATGAAATTCAAACACTGAGGGATTCCATCTGTTTGGTTGGTGCCATACTGAGTTTTACAGCGAGTGAACTGGAGAGACTGCTGACAACACCAAAAACTGGCCCACTTTCTAACTTGGAACTTTTTTTTCCTGCGTGTGAGTTAAATCACTTTTCATTTGATAGCACTGCTAAATGTTACTCAAAATCAATCCACCCTTCATTTATGCAACTACCCAGAGATGGAGAAATGGAAAAACAGAATGGGATGACAGTAATATGAAACTATAGAGGCATTCCCTGAGGAAAATGCATGATTGCTGTGTGTCTAGCTGCTGATTGCCATGATATTGGGTGACTTAATAATCATATAAAAGCTGACCTAATTTTATGGCTGAGGTATAGATGCTATGGGAACGAACGGGAGCTTTAAAAGACTTCAGCAATTAGGCTTTGAGGCATTACAGCACATGACTTTGTAAGTGTGCAAGAGTGAGTATTTTAAAATTTGAATGGAGTTTCTAGGGTATAGCGCTGAGCTTTAAAGGGACCTATTATGCTCATTTCCAGCTCTATATTTTTTACTCTGAGACTCCACTAGAGCAGCTTTATGAAGCTCCTCACTTAATCAAGCCATTTCCACCCCAAGCACTTCTAATTTTAAGTCCCAGAAATTTCTTTTCAAGGAAATCAAAGGTTCCTTCAGCACATTGTTGTCTTTGTTTTCACCATGGTCAAAACCCAGGAAGATTAGGCAAATTAGTCCACTGATTGACTGACTGGCTGTGAAGGAGCGTCACATAATTTATTTAATTATTTAATTTTGTGACTACAAAATAATGATGGCTGCAGTGGAAATGCTATGAATGCTGAACAAGCCATTTTAGCTCCTGTCTCTTTTAGGCCCCGCCCCTAAAAGCCCATTTTCTTCTGATTGGCCACCTTCCAGAGGCCTAACAAGGAGCAGCGCCACCTCATCTTCTTATTGGTGTGCTCAATGGCATATGGCAGCTAAGCTATATCTATATGAGGCGCTGAATTTGATTAGGCTGGGCCTCACTGAAAACTGTAGAACAACACATCTTTATAACTTTATTTACTGATGATGACGAAACTAGATCATATTTTATGGAGAAAATAACTCAGTGATTTACAGAGTTTCCTGATAGACAGAAGACTTTACTTTTAACTAAAGGAAATGATAACTACAGCTAACTGTAGCTGCCATTAGCGAGTTAGCTCAGTTAGCCGTGCAGCTAGCAGTATCAGCTTACTCTCCCTTGACGTCTTACGGAGTTGACAAAATGTTACATTTTCTCATTTCACAGCATAGTCATAGTGAGCAGCCATTTTATTTTTGTTACTAAAAGTTCTCTTAAAGGGATAGTTCACCCCAAAATAAAGAAGGGCTACAGAGTTGACATTTTATGGTTGAGACATATCTGATAGCTATATTATTTAATTAATTTGTCGAAAACAATTAGAAAGTTTACCAGTGCTTGAGCAGTATTCTTTTTTAAACCAGGAAGTGAGACAAGGGTCCTTAGGGTACAGCTGACCCTTTTTATACCTGATTAAATCATGTTGACCAAGGTGACGGAAATCTGGGATAAGGACCATAATTTTCATGAAAAATCAATTTTAAAACAAAGATTATAATAGCATATTTTATACCTATACCTATACCTATATATACCTATAGTATTTTTAGTTTTAGATTTAGAATTTTTTAAGGGTTTTTTGCAAAAAAGACAGTTTAGAAATTAAAAAAACTTAAAGCAAAATCCTTAAGGAGTAAAACTGCTGTTGGTTCCTGTATGAGTGTGATAGACAGTTTCTGAGCTACAGGTGAGTAAAAAACAGGCACTACAGTGTGCAAGAGAAAATAACCACTTTATATGTCGGAGCAAAAGAGGTTGACTTTGATAGTTTCTAAAGCAATCCAGACCCCTCACAAGTGATTCCAGCGATGTTTTGAGCTGAGGGGGGGGGGGGGAGTAGCATTTTGCAGGTGATATTGCAAATTGGTCTTACTGCAGGTCTCTTGGTTTTGGCAGTCAGCCTTCATCAGTGCAAACCTTGAGAACAGGAAACTACCTCTGTGTTGGTAAAAATGGGCCTGTCAAATCTCATCACCCATTCATCGGTTTGAAAGACAAGATAGAGGAATGGAAAATGAAGAGAGAGAGAGAGAGAGAGAGAGAGAGAGAGAGAGAGAGAGAGAGAGAGAGAGAGAGAAAAGATCCTCTTTGGAATTGAGGAGTGAATTTGGCAGCGGCGCCTCAGCTAATCAGGTTTACTTAATCAGTGAATTCAGAATGCAAAGCAGGCAAAGTAGCAAAAGAGAGCGAAGGCATGGAGAGATAGCTGAGCAACAATGCAAAATTAACCCTCCGCCTGTGTTTGTTAATTCAGCAAGCAATGACACAGTTATTTATGAGGAGGCAAAGAGAGGGCAAACCACCAGCCTGCCTCTGGCACTCTAATCAGGCCACTGGTCCTAATGCAGCACAAAGAACGAGGGGTGGTGGAAATGATTGTATTGTATGACTAAGTCCATCTAAATTTTGCATATTCAAATATGTTGTGGCAGTGTCGATGAATCACAGATGGCCAAGGTCTGTACATCTTTTTTTTTTTGTGCGCTTCAGTCGAGGAAAAAGCGACACAGTGAGATAACAGAAGTTTACATTTTCAAATGCTCATGAAATATACATGTGTACATTGTAAGGACAGGATCCACGCTGAGTTGAAAGAGCCTCTGTGATTCCAGCCTTAATGCAGAGCACCCCGCTGCTTGCACCGCATGGCGTAGGCAATGTGTTCTCAAGCGCTTCCTCGCACCTCGAGGATGACATTGTACATCAGATAAAATGAGGGAAGATCTAACCATATAAACACTGTGGGGATGCAGTGTCCTAAAGGTTAGAGAAGTGGGTTTGACTGCAGAAACAAAATGTGCTTTCTTTCTCTGAAAAAATAAACACTCTGGCAAAGGCATTGTTGAGCAACAGATTTCTCTTTTTTCTTTCAAACTGATCTTCAAGGATAAACAAAATAAGGCAAAATAACCTGACAGAGAAATGGGATAAACAAATAAAATGGCATAAAGATGATAAAGATGGGAAAAGAAGGTTAATTGTTGGGATGGTAGCCGATGCAGCAAAGGCCGGAAATTTAAATGAACATCCAAGTAACAACAGAAAGGGGCTAATAAAGGGAATCAATTAACAATAATAGAAAAAGAAACAAACAAATAAACAAACTGATATTTACAGTTAATTCGTCTCATGATTTCAGGTGGCTCAGGAGAGAGTTCTGTTGGATGTTGTTGCCCATCTATCAAGGAGGGGTACAGTATATTTCCCAGATCCCTGAGACATCACTGGACTTGAGGACCAACCTCTGGCTTCCAAAATGTAAAACAAGAAGTTTAGCGAACAATGTACATAGAGAAATTGCTTGGCCAAAATACTTATCAATAGATATTTAATAGCTATTGCTTTAGATGTACAGTCATATACAAGGCACCAGAAGGAGGTTATTTTTTGGGCAGGACCAAAACTGATGAGTCTACATTTGTTGCGTATGGAGGAAATATTAGGAATGAGGGAATGATGTCTAGCTTTTGCGTAATGGAGTCTGTGTACCAACTTAAATTGTATTAAGGCACGTCTCATGTTTATGGAGCTATGGTGGAAGCAGTATTCAAATTACACAGTGGCTGTTTGGGGAGCCCTTTTTCCCATTGTGGACCGCTACTAAAACATGTCACATGCTACAGACAGTTAGTCCTATCAATAATAAGACTATAAGGCCACTGTTTCAAAATCAAAGAATGCATTTCTTAAGCACAATCGTGAAAACAGCAAGGGGACACTGCTTCTCATACACACCTCCTCATGAATCATACCAACATCATCTGAGCTTTGTGAATGTAAACTAATGTAAAGAGTTCTTGAATCAAAATGAACTTCCTTGCCATAGGGTGCCCCTGTAGCTCAGTTGGTAGAGCATGCACCCCATGTACCGAGGCTATCAGTCCTCTGCAGCGACCACTAGTTCAACACCCACCTGCGGCCCATTTGCTGCATGTCGCCCCCACTCTCTCTACCCTCTTTCCTGTCGTGTCTTCAGCTATGAATAAAGGCAAAAATGCCCAAAAAACAACTTCCTTTCCATTTCCCTTCTGTCTGTGGATTGTCATCATTTGGGGAAAACATAATTAGGTTTTATCCACAATCATGAGAAGCAAGCAGGAACCAAAGTAAGTGACATGTTCTGTCTGTCTGTCTGTCGATTTCCTCTGCTCCATGTCAGAACCATGGACAGTACAGCAGTTGACGCACACAACAAATAGCGCACACAGCATCCTGTTAATTAGTGAAGAAAAATGTTCTGATATTATACTGTAATGAGCAAATACCATCTCATTATTATTTATTTCAGGAACATTATGTTTTAGAGCTCCACCAGGATGTCCCAAAGTAGGCTTTCAGGGGAGCTCATGTCCTTTTCAGGGGAGCTGAGATCACCTTAGCTCCCCCCATATTGTCCAGGATTCTTTCCCACACTTTTAGCACCAAATTTATGTCTAAGGGCGTTGTCAAGTGTGGCATACACAGGCTTTCTTTTATATTACGGGATATGCATCCTAATAGCATTTCTGATTTAAAGATATCTGTAAAAGTGTGTCACTGTTAAGCCATATATTTGGTGTAGTTGATGAAAAAAATCAGGTTGTCCTTAAGCTACAGGTTCTTAATAGTTGCAATTTTTGAGTCCTTCCAAGCAAGAAAAGTTGTTGCAACAGCTTTATCTGCCTAAAAGTCTGGAGCCTCAGAAGTAGCCCCAAGGGTCTTATTATGCCCCTTGTACTTGCTAACAAGCATTCTCAAGTTTGTTTCGATGTAAATTTTGACTTCAGGAGGGCCCTAAAGCTCTTTATAATTGTGATCAGCAGCAAATGCCAAGGCAACCAGCCTAAAACAATTTAAAATGTCTCAAGTGCAAGTGGTGATTTGACACAAGGGATGCTGGATGCCAACAATCAGCCAACAAGTCTACCAGACCTCGAGGACATTTGGCATTGCCTTGCAGAGGAGACATACAAAGTTTTTTGGGAAAAAAAAAAGAAATCTGAAAAAGGTCCAACTTACTTGTTGTTTCTGAAGCGACTTGACACATCTTATAACCTTCCTCGGGGGATGGTTTTGCTCCATCTTCATGGATGGTTGTTATCAGAAAAAAACACCAAGCTCAAGCCATAAAACATTTTCTGATCCAGACAAAAATCAAGGAATCAGTGTTTTACTATCATTATAAAACACAGGGTTACATCGCCGATATAACCACAGAGTCTGCTTCCCCTCGTCCTGCCAAACCCTTTCAACTTGCATCCGGGGTCCAGATCAGAGCGCAACCCACCAGTCAAGAGGAACAGCTTGATCCTGTGATAGAGCACGTCTCTCTGTGTGGGCACATCAGCCTCAGATTTCCCATTTCTTGGCACATTTCGTCCATTTAACTTTCCTGACTTTCTGTACTTAAAACCAAGAGCAGCTTCAAGTTTCAGCCGTAGCATGGCTCTTACCCCCGCTCACCTCCCCTCCACCTGGAGTGTCCAGCTGATCTGACTGCATGTTTGAAAGATGCCGACCGCATTTGTTTTTTGTTTCAGGGGCTGCTGCTCTTTCATCCAAACCTCACGCTTCCTTTCTAAACGCCTATGAGTGCTTCAGCTATAAAGCCAAAAAAACTTTGAATGGGTTAAGATAGAAAAGTAGCCAAGCTTGAAGGAGCTACCGGGCGCTGAATCTGCAAACACAGCCATTGCCATAGATGTGCCAAAATGTGTAAGTGCCCTCCTAAACCATTACAAGAATTATTAATATGACCACTTTTGGATCTAGCACTCCCATGGTCAAGGTTTGGCTGACTAAATCTATTTGGCAAGCAATCATTCATATGGCCATGAGAAGTTCTTATCAGTTTGACCAAGGAAAAGACAGATTTTGAAGTGTTTGGCTGAGGACTCAAATCATCCTTTGGATAGTCATGGATGTAGCATAAGTATCCATGACTAATTTTCACTTGGAGACATGTCACGGAATTGACCTTTTATAGAAAATTGTAACAAGAAGACATTTGACAGAAAAGGCCCTGCTCTTAGAGGGAATGTGAACAGACATGATGATTGCTTGGAATACTAATCCCCACTTAACACATACATGAACATACAATCATAAATCAGGGTTAGGGTGGTGGAGGGAGTTGTGGGAGCAAATGGTGTTAGCATAGTGTCACTTTGTACACGCGAACATGATTGGACAGGTCATTAGTTAGCTGGTACAGTTGTCAAACGGGTGATGAATGAGCCAGTGATTGCCAAGCATGAATGACCAAATAATGCCAATCAGCTAATGCAAGCGTGTCTGCAGTGCCCCGCCTGAACGAATGCAAATTCATGGACAAACAGACCTTAAGTTTTTACATGCTGATTGAGACACTAAATGAAAGAACGAACAACGTAGAGTGGTCGCGCATATCCAAATACCATTTAAGGAAGGTGATGGACCAACAAAAGACAGCAACGAAGACGTTAAAGACTTAGGTTAAGTCCGAAGAAGAGCGTGAACTCAAAACGGCACTTGTGGATGTGCTAAATAAATTGCACTAAAGGGAGCTACAGCGTTTGGACTTTTTTCAAGACTAATTTAATGGTCATTGGATGGTGACCGAAATCATCATCTGGGGATCATGAATATCTGTACCATATTTAATCTGAATTCTGACCAGTCATTGTTGAGTTAACTTGCTCTCAATCAATCAATGAGTATTTTGAAATTCATGCATTCTGGTGACTTTTAAGTAATAAAAGAAAGTAATACACACTTGTTTGCAAACAGATGTTCGATCTGCATGAACTGATACTTATTAGCTGGAAAATGCAATGGGACCATAGCACTTGGCCTTACCTAGTCCACTTTCAAATTTGATTACAATAACACAGAAATTAAATATTTTACAAATGTTTTTCTGAGGTAAAATGTGCCGATTTCCCATAAACTGTGTGAGAAATGGGAATTCTTCTTTCCAGGATGTCTGACATTTGTTTGAGTATTGTTTTCTCAAAGTATTCTCCATTTTTTGTCCTTGTCTCGCTCACTGAGGAGGATGAAGTAGCAGCATGGATTGAATAAGGACACCCGGATACAGCAACCACAAGCAGCTCTCCTCTGCATCACAGTAGACTTTTAGAGATGTAAGGCTTTTACACTGTACAATGCAGGAAACAAGTTCTGATAATGAAAAGAGGGGAAAAAAGTTTGTAGCAAATTGGAAGACGTGGGAGAATTGCGACCTCCTCTCATTCTTTACAGTCCAATTAGCAACTTGCAGACTCACAAGTCAGTCTCTAAACTCTTTTTTTATAGAGGCTGAGTACTGTCTCCCAGCTTTCATTGCTAAAACTAGGCGGAAACAATCAGAGACTTAAATAAAAACCTACATTGCTGAACCAATCCAAAGTCTTTAAGGTGGCCCTTCATATTGGGACAGTGACATTTTGTACTTACTACTGAGAAGAATAATGGCAGAGCATTGTTTCTGGTTTCTGGCATGTCCTTGAAAAAGGTTTGTTAGTGGTCATTCTCATTGCTGTTCAGGAAACTACCCTGCATTTAGAAATCCCCAGATGATTGATAGATCTCTGATAGATCGGGTGTTGTGAGACTAAACAAATTCAGACACGAAAATGACGTTGCAGGCTAGTCTCTAAATAGATATTTGCATATGCATGCAGATAAATTTAGAGAAAAGCTGATAGAAAGCTCAGTTGCTGTACCACAGCCATAGCCAGTGGGTCACAAGATTGCGTTTTGGCCAGTATTTCTCCCTTCTTTTGCTCTCCACATGGACTGTTTATCTGCACGCAACTAAAGCCCATTCAAACACGATGGTCAGTGTGGTCAGTACTACTCGGACTACCTGAACTAATACCAAAAACTTGTCCCTTGCCTACAGATTGTGCATTCATCTGCAGATATCTGTTAAAAGAGATGACCCAGGTGTGGTACATGAAAAGACAGATGTCATTGCCATTTGTAGGGCCCTGGTGCCTTTGGGGCTAAAAACTAATTTTACTGTTGAGCTCTCAGGTGTGACTCTTTATGATTATGAGGCACTTTCCTTTAAGAAGCGAGAGCAGGAACAAACCTGTTCTGCAAACCTCACGCCCAGCAACAAAATCTATGATCTGCCTGTAGCAATGCATGAAAAAGTTGTACCGTTCTGGCTAATTTGGATATCCGAGAAATTACTACAAATCTCCTGCACGCTTTCGCAAATGCTGACTGGTACGTCTGACTTAACAGGATGAAGGGTCCTCCGACACTGTCTTATTGGTACTATTGGGGTCTGGTGGCTGGCAAAGTGCTAACAAGCAATTCTGCTCAAAGACATTTTAACAAAGGCAAAGCAATTGAAGGGCATTAAACTTTACTAAAGTTTCTGTTGCTTGCCAGTGTGTGTGTGAGAAGGAGTATGTGTGCGTACGGTCCTGCATTATTTATTTGCACTCATTAAAAGTAATCAATTGAAACTGGCATTGATGTAAGGGTCTTTATTGGGCTTTCAGGAATCCGTCACTGTAATGTACCCTGTGACTTTCTAACCCTGCTTGATTGTTTTGTTCCACAAAACGCCCAAAGGAATGGAAATGTGTTTGTGCAGACCCATCAGTGCTAAGCATCTCTCAATGCTGTGGGATTTACAAACCCCAGAGGTTTTAGGAGAAAATCGTATTGGCATATCAGCCAAAAATGTACTGCAGGAAGCTTAGGATGGCTGTCACAGTGGCCATGTCATCTTCAAGTGTGTGAATATAAAGCTCTGATTTTACCCCACACTCTTACAAATAAAGGTTCCCATTTTGGTTCCTGGAAGAAGCTTTTATAAAGGTTCCACCAGGAAACCTTTCAGAGAGATCTATCTTGAACCCAACATAAAGGGTTATACCTAGAACCGTCTGTGAAATGTTTCACCCTGAGAACCATTTCTTTATTCAGAGGGTTTTATCGAGAAGCCACCAAGGGGGGTCTACTGAGAACCTTTTATATTCCCAGGGTTTTATCTAGAACACACTCATATGGTTCTATAGGTAACCTATTATATTCCAGGGGTTTTATCTAGATACCAGACAGGGGGTTCTAACAAAAACCATTTAATTTTCCAAGGGTTTTATCTAGAACACTATCAGGGGGTTCTACCAGGACCCTTTTTTATTCCAGGGATTCTACTGAGAATCTTTTTATGTTCAAAGGGTTTTTAGCTTGAAGCCACCAAGGTGGTTCTATTGAAAACCTTTTTACGTTCCTGGGGTTTTATCTAGAACACACTCTTGGGTTCTACAGGGAATCTTTTTATATTCCAAGGGTTCATCTAGAACACACTCATGGCGTTCTACAGGGAAATTATTTTCATTCTAAGGGTTTTATCTAGAAACCATCCAGGAGGTTCCACCGAGAACTTTTTTTTATATTGCAAGGCTTTTATCTACAACCCACCCAGAGGGGATCTGCTGAGAACCCCTAATGGAAGATTTCTTATCCTCTTTCTTCCAAAAATGGTTCTTTTGATGAAAAGCGTTCTTAATGTAACCCTCAGTCTTACCTTGATGAACCCTTTCTTTTAAAAAAAACAGGGTTCTTCAGATGCAAATGGTTCTGGATAGAACCTCGGCCCTTGACGAAAAACCCTTTTGGAATGCTTATTTCTCAGAGTGCGACATGGGAGAAAGATGGAGCCGTATGACGGCAGTTATGGAAATGTGCTGCACTGCTATAAGTGAGTGGGTGTGTTGATTAAAAAAGAGAACCCAAGAGAACTGAGTGTTGAATGTGTGTTGACAGAATGTGAAGCCTGCCTCATTAAACTATAGAACCGAGGACAGACATGTACTGTTCTCCTGAGCGCTTTCCTTAAATGTAAACAAACAAATTAGTTTCAATTCACTATCAATCAGAGCAGTTAAAGGAGGTGTGTGTGTGTGTGTGTGTGTGTGTGTGTGTGTGTGTGTGTGTTTGGGTCTACCGTGCATCTTTGTATCCAGTGTTCAGAGGCGATGCCGTGCCGCGGTTTGAAATCTAAGTGCCATGCAATATGGAAGACCCCTCCAGCAAAATCCTCCTTTTCTCCTTCAAATCCTCACAGGTTGCCATAGGGGCACGAGTGAAGGAAGTGAACTGCATACACAGAGGACGTGAAAGTGACACCCTGCTGTCAAATCAATTCAAGGTTGTTTTGGGGCATCTCAGGTACTGGAAATAAATCAGTGTCATGAATGTGAAAGTAGACGACAGGTCCCCTACCCTCTCACCGTGTCATTGCCTAGCGATCCTGAACACGCTGTTACACTTAAGTGACTACAATGACTTTGAGATTTTACTACAAACAAACATCTTTGTCACTGGAGATGTCACATAGTTTACTGCTGTAGCAGGAAAAACATCTGTTTTTAGGTAGGTGTTCATAGGTGTTCAGCAGAGCTATTCATCCAGAATATGTTTAGCCTAGCTTAGCACAAAGAGTGGAAGCACGGGGGAAACTACTACTCTCCAATAAATTTATCAATAAACGCCTTCAAGTGCAAGTGGAATAATGCATTTTGGCTGCTCATTTAGCACCACTGATAGAGAGCATTCAAAGAGATGGACAGTTTTTGGTTCCTACTGTACATTACCCACAATGCAATGTGACTGCCACCAGTTTGGTCAGAGTGTTCAGTGTGTTATGCGGTGTTCCATTTACCTCAGAGGTTTGATCAGGAACTGAGATCACACCCGAATTGATATTCCAGTACAAAAAGTCAGAAAACCAAGATGAACGCCACCTGGAAACTTTTGCTGTGCTTGCTTTTTCGCGGTATTTTGGCGCAAACACCATGGCAACATGTCCACAGCTAGAGGCTTGACTTAACTTTTCACATGCTGATTGTGACACTAAATATTGAGTCAATTTGCTCTCAAACCTGGAACCCATCTGCGAATTGTGTGATGATGATTTAGCCTCATGGAACAATGGCCAGTGTTTCAGGGCTTTCATTGCAGCCAGATATCCGATGATGGATATCTGGGCCAAGATACGATCTTTAGTAGGCCTGTCTTTGTTTACAGTCCGATTAGCAAGTGAGATGCCAGACTGGAGTTAGAGGCTTATCTTGATTTAAGAAGAAGAAAGAAAAAAAAAAAAGAATAAAAAGCTAAATCAGTGGTTCCCAAACTTTTTCTGGCATGCAG